>JBAMJR010000617.1:5000-65000 GCA_038501785.1 Myoxocephalus aenaeus | reverse complement strand
CCTATGCATGTCCCTCCAGGTGTCCCAGTCCCTATCCATGTCCCTCTAGGTCTCCCAGTCCCCTTTAAGTCTTCCCTTGAGTGCTTCCTATCCTCAGCGGATCCTCCACATCCAGAATCCCTTCTGGGACCGTTTCAGATCCACAAAAGAAGCAGAAGATAATCAGGCGTGATTCCTGTCTTTATCCAAGAGTGCGGTTTGTCAATTTGAAAGCGTGTGTGTGTGTGTGTGTGTGTGTGTGTGTGTGTGTGTGTGTGTGTGTGTGTGTGTGTGTGTGTGTGTGTGTGTGTGTGTGTGTGTGCACCAGGACAACAAAATCCATCAAGCAGTTCAGGTCTCCCAGTCCCACAAGTCTAAATCATCCAGTTTGAGTCATTTTTCATGTAGTCTGCTATAAATTATCCAACAAGTCGTATTATACCGACAAGTTTATGATCCAGTCCCTATCCATGTCCCTCCAGATCTCCCAGTCCCTATCCATGTCCCTCCAGATCTCCCAGTCCCTATCCATGTTCCTCCAGGTCTCCCAGTCCCTATCCATGTCCCTCCAGGTCTCCCAGTCCCTATCCATGTCCCTCCTGGTCTCCCAGTCCCTATCCATGTTCCTCCAGATCTCCCAGTCCCTATCCATGTTCCTCCAGGTCTCCCAGTCCCTATCCATGTCCCTCCAGGTGTCCCAGTCCCTATCCATGTCCCTCCAGATCTCCCAGTCCCTATCCATGTCCCTCCAGATCTCCCAGTCCCTATCCATGTTCCTCCAGGTCTCCCAGTCCCTATCCATGTTCCTCCAGGTCTCCCAGTCCCTATCCATGTCCCTCCTGGTCTCCCAGTCACTATCCATGTTCCTCCAGGTCTCCCAGTCCCTATCCATGTTCCTCCTGGTCTCCAAGTCCCTATCCATGTCCCTCCAGGTGTCCCAGTCCCTATCCATGTCCCTCCAGGTCTCCCAGTCCCCTTTAAGTCTTCCCTCGAGTGCTTCCTGTCCTCAGCGGATCCTCCACATCCAGAATCCCTTCTGGGTCCGTTTCAGATCCACAAAAGAAGGAGAAGATAATCAGGCGTGTTTCCTGTCTTTATCCAAGAGTGTGGTTTGTCAATTTGAGAGCATGACTCCAGATTGTAAAATGTGCTTTTCCTCGAAAACCTTCTCCTCAACCACAAACATCTCCTGGTTGCACTTGGATCTGCTGGAACATCTGCTGGAACATCTGCTCTTGGATGTTGTACCACAAACCAGAACCATCCTCATCCTCCACCACATCCTGAGTGGGAGTTGGAAGTCCCCAGTTCCTTTTTCACATCCTGCAATTAATGAATCCTTCAACCAACCGTGGAGCTGGAAGAACTCCGAGTCCTTGTTGTCTTCCAGGTCATCTAGTATCCGACAGGTTGTAGTTCACAATGTTCCCTCTAATGCTGGAGGGGAGCAAGTGTGTCCCGGATCACCTGACAGGTCACTCTGAGGGCAAAGTAACACCTGGCATCAGAGACGCTCACACACAAGTTAGCCACGCCCCCGAGCTGTCAATCAAACGTGTCCTCTTAGGTATGTGCAAGTGTATAAAAGTGTGTTTGTTTAACGTACGTGTGTGTGTGTGTGTGTGTGTGTGTGTGTGTGTGTGTAGACACTGTAGCAGCTCTTCAGGTGTAATTCATCACAGGTTAGTCGTTACCTGCCACAGCTGTTATCATCTCACGGCTCCTCCCACTTTGCTTCTATTGCGTCTACTGCAGTTTATATAACCTCAATGTCTCAATTTAAAACCAGTCGGCTGCCCACAGCACACACATACGTATTCTTAGATATGATATATAACTCTTTCACTTTAAGGTCACCAGAATCAGCTCCATGAATAAAGAAATTAAGTAAATAAGCCGTAAAACTGGATGGAGGCGCCGCTTCAGTCAGCTGTTAGTGGCGGTCACATTATCTGGATATTATCCCGGATAAATGTTTTGTTGCTGCTTCAAACATTTCCTCTTGATGCAAGTTTGAAAATGCACTTCAGGAATGTACTTTGTATTGTGTACAAAATGTGCTTCAAATGCATTCCATTGCTTCAACCCTTCAGAAACAAATGCTGTAGCTTCAGTGATTCAACAGAAGGGCAATAGCATTAGCAGAGTCATTGTTAACTAATTATATCTTTAATTCATCTTTAGTGCCTCATTATTTATATTTCTTTACACAAAACATCTTGCTTTTACATAACAGCTGAGGACAATCACCGACTGGCTGACGACCTGAATGTGTTCTATTGCAGGTTTGACAAGCTCACTTCCACCCCGCCCAACTGCTCCATCATCGAACAATCACCTCCACTCTCTGCCTCACCTCTCCCATCCAACCCCCTACCGGCACTGAGGATCTGCGAAGGGGATGTGAGTCGGCTCTTTCAGAGACAAAAGATCAAGAAGGCTCCGGGCCCAGACGGTGTGTCCCCCTCCTGCCTGAAAGTCTGTGCTGACCAGCTGGCCCCCATCTTCACGGAGATCTTCAACCGATCACTGGAGCTGTGTGAAGTCCCTTCCTGCTTAAGATAAGATAAGATAATCCTTTATTAGTCCCGCAGTGGGGAAATTACAGGATTACAGCAGCCTTGCTCACAAGTGAATAAAAGAATAATACAATAGAAACAAGTAATGTAAATAAATATAAATGAGCAGTAAAACAGTAGAGAAATATTAATATACAGACTGAATAGAAAAGTACTTAAACGTATTGCACGTAAATACACGTAATATACGTAATAATATAATATTGCACCAGGTGAATGATAAAGTGACCAAGTTCAGTTTAAGTGTTCAGTTGTCAGAGTGGTCTACTGGGAGCTCAGCTGGTTGTGCAGCCTGACCACAGCGGTACCTCTCCCTCAGACACCGGGGATGAATCAGCCGGTGACTGAAGGAGCTGTGCAGCGCTGCTAGAGTGTCCTGCATGGGGTGGGAGGCGTGGCTTATCATGGACGAGAGCTTCGTCATCATCCTCCTGTCCCCCACCACCTCCACGGTATCCAGAGGACGCCCCAGCACGCTGCTGGCCTTCTTTACCAGCTTGTCCAGTCTCCTCCTGTCAGCTGCCGTGATGCTGCTGCTCCAGAAGACCACTCCATAAAAGATGGCTGATGCCACCACAGAGTCAAAGAAGGTCTTCAGGAGTGCTCCCTGCACCCCAAAAGACCTCAGTCTCCTCAGCAGAAAGAGTCTGCTCTGTCCCTTTTTATAAAGTGCGTGTACGTGGTCGGACCAGTCCAGTTTGTTGTTCAAGTGGACACCCAGGTACTTATAAGATTTAACGATCTCAATGTCCAGTCCCTGGATGCTCACCGGTACCGGAGGAGAGCGTTTACCCCGGCGGAAGTCCACCACCAGCTCCTTGGTCTTACTGGAGTTTATCTGGAGGCGGTTCTGCTGGCACCATCCCAAAAAGTCCTGGTTCAGTTCTCTGTATTCCCTGTCATCGTCTGTGGAAATGAGGCCGATGATTGCAGAGTCGTCAGAGAACTTTTGCAGGTGGCAGTTGGCAGAGTTGTGGTTGAAGTCCGAGGTGTAGATGGAGAAGAGGAATGGAGCCAGAACGGTTCCCTGTGGGGCCCCCGTGCTGCAGGACACCCGATCTGACTCACACTCCCGTATCCGCACATACTGTGGACGGTTGGTGAGGTAGTCCAGGATCCATGTAGTCAGGTGGTGGTCCACCCCGGTCTGCTCCAGCTTGTCCCTCAGAAGTAAAGGCTGGATGGTGTTGAAGGCACTGGAGAAGTCGTAGAACATGACTCTCACAGTGCTTCCAGCCTTTTCCAGGTGAGAGAGGCATCTCTGCAGCAGGAAGATGACGGCGTCGTCCACCCCGATGCCAGACTGGTAGGCGAACTGAAGTGGGTCCAGGGATGAACTCACCAGAGGGCGGAGATGGGCAAGGACCAGCCTCTCCAGGGTCTTCATCAGGTGGGCTGTCAACACCACCGGCCGGTAGCTGTTGAGGTCCTTGGGCCGCGGGGTCTTTGCTACTGGTACCACGCAGGACGTCTTCCATAGTTGTGGTACTTTCCCCAGCCTCAAGCTCAAGTTGAAGATGTGCTCCGCTATCCCGCACAGCTGGTCTGCGCAGGATTTGAGGAGCCTTGAGCTGATGCCGTCTGGACCCGTGGCCTTCCTCACCTTGATCCTCCTCAGTTCAAGCGCTCCTTGATCATCCCGGTCCCCAAGAAATCCTCCATCACAGGATTAAATGACTACAGACCCGTCGCCCTGACGTCTGTGGTCATGAAGTCCTTTGAGAGGCTGGTGTTGACCCACCTGAAGGACATCACAGGGCCCCTGCTGGACCCCCTGCAGTTTGCCTACCATGCAAACAGGTCGGTGGCTGATACAGTAAATATGGGACTGCACCATATTCTGCAACACCTCGACTCCCCAGGGAGATATGCAAGGGTTCTGTTTGTGGACTTCAGCTCTGCATTCAACACGATCATCCCGGAGGTTCTTCAACCCAAACTCTCCCAGCTCACCGTGCCAGCCCCCACCTGCCGGTGGATCACAAACTTCCTGACAGACAGGACGCAGGAGGTGAGGCTGGGAAAAATCACATCCAGCACCCGGACTATAAGCACTGGCGCCCCCCAGGGATGTGTGCTCTCTCCACTGCTCTTCTCCCTCTACACCAACGACTGCACCTCAGGGGACCCATCTGTTAAACTCCTGAAGTTCGCAGACGACACAACGGTCATCGGCCTCATCAGCGACGGGGACGAGTCTGCGTATAGACGGGAGGTTGAACAGCTGGTCCTCTGGTGTGGTCAGAACCACCTGGAGCTGAACAAGACCAAAACTGTAGAGATGACAGTGGACTTCAGGAGGAGCCCCCCAACACTACCCCCCCTAACAATACACAACAGCACTGTTTCTGCGGTGGAGACCTTCAAGTTTCTGGGATCCACAATCTCCCGGGACCTGAAGTGAACTGCCAACATCAACACCATCCGGAAAAAGGCCCAGCAGAGGCTGTACTTCCTGCGCCAGCTCAGGAAGTTCAACCTGCCTCAGGAGCTGCTGATCCTGTTTTACTCCGCCATCATCCAGTCTGTCCTCTGCTCTTCCATCACTGTGTGGTTTGGATCGGCCACCAAACAGGACAGAGTCAGACTCCAACGGATCGTCAGGTCTGCAGAGAGAACCATTGGTTGCAGCCTGCCCTCCATCCTGGACTTGCACACCGCCAGAGTCAGGAAGTGGGCTGTAAAGATCACCACAGACCCCTCACACCCTGGACACAAGCTGTTCCAACTCCTCCCCTCTGGAAGGCGCTACAGAGCACTGTACGCCAAAACCACCAGACACAGAAACAGCTTCTTCCCACTGGCCGTCACTCTGATGAACAGTTAAACAGACTCTTCATCTGCACTATCTGCACTTTTTTGTTGTTTTACTACTGTCTTTAATGTCCTTTTTATATTTTTTATATTTATCTTGTATATTGTGTGTGAAAAAAAGTACGAAGAGCCAGTGAAACCGGAGTCAAATTCCATGTATGTGAAAATTTACATGGCCATTAAAGCTGATTCTGATTCTGATTCTGAAATTATTGTTCCAGACAATTAATCAAACAAAAATCCTTGTTTGATTATTTTTTCTTAATTGATCCTAAAAGCAATGTAATGACTGTTCAAAAATCCACATAAACCACAACATCCGGAGTTTGATTCCAACCTCGAGACCTTTAGCCTCGAGTCTTTCCTCCACTCTGTCAAATAAAGACAAAAATACCCCAAAAGGTCCTCGGTGAGATAAGAATAGGAGCCGTGCTAAAAAAGAAATTAGGTTAAAAGGCAAAACGAATCTGGCCTCCGTCCGATCCGTGTGGACTGTGGGAATCATGTGAACACAAATGGAAGAAGTGACAATCAAACTGACTTTGACTTTGACTTTGATTCCCACAAAAACACATCCGTCAGAAGTAAATCAGGGAGCTGTCAACGGCCTGATGAGACCAGATCAACACATTCATGATTTGTCTGTTTTACTTGTCCATGCCAGAAATAAACTCAACAACTAACGCGTTGCTGTACAGCAGAGCAACGGGTTAAAGTACGACGCGAACTCAGGACAAAGACATGAACCAGGCAGAGGGTGGGTAGTGAAGGGTAGGGTTCTGGTTAATGTCGTCACCAGCTGAGATTAGACTGGGAAATGTTTACTGCGAGTCGCTATTCGCAATGGCTTATGGTTATGGGAAGTTTGGCTACTCTTAAAATAAATATGATGCCCATCGAGCCCCTTCTGTTTGCATTGTCTGTTGTGACCTTAGTGTCTGTTGAGACCTTATTGTCTGTTGTGACCTTATTGTCTGTTGTGACCTTAGTGTCTGTTGTGACCTTAGTGTCTGTTGTGACCTTATTGTCTGTTGTGACCTTAGTGTCTGTTGAGATCTTAGTGTCTGTTGTGACCTTATTATCTGTTGTGACCTTGTTGTCTATTGAGACCTTAGTGTCTGTTGAGACCTTAGTGTCTGTTGTGACCTTGTTGTCTGTTGAGACCTTAGTGTCTGTTGAGACCTTAGTGTCTGTTGTGACCTTGTTGTCTGTTGTGACCTTAGTGTCTGTTGAGACCTTATTGTCTGTTGTGACCTTATTGTCTGTTGAGATCTTAGTGTCTGTTGTGACCTTATTATCTGTTGTGACCTTGTTGTCTGTTGTGACCTTATTGTCTGTTGAGACCTTAGTGTCTGTTGTGACCTTGTTGTCTGTTGAGACCTTAGTGTCTGTTGTGACCTTGTTGTCTGTTGCGACCTTGTTGCCTGTTGTGACCTTAGTGTCTGTTGTGACCTTGTTGTCTGTTGCGACCTTGTTGTCTATTGAGACCTTAGTGTCTATTGTGACCTTAGTGTCTGTTGAGACCTTAGTGTCTGTTGTGACCTTATTGTCTGTTGTGACCTTGTTGTCTATTGAGACCTTAGTGTCTGTTGTGACCTTAGTGTCTGTTGAGATCTTAGTGTCTGTTGTGACCTTATTGTCTGTTGTGACCTTGTTGTCTATTGAGACCTTAGTGTCTATTGTGACCTTAGTGTCTGTTGAGACCTTAGTGTCTGTTGTGACCTTATTGTCTGTTGTGACCTTATTGTCTGTTGAGACCTTAGTGTCTGTTGTGACCTTGTTGTCTGTTGAGACCTTAGTGTCTGTTGTGACCTTGTTGTCTGTTGCGACCTTGTTGCCTGTTGTGACCTTAGTGTCTGTTGTGACCTTGTTGTCTGTTGCGACCTTGTTGTCTATTGAGACCTTAGTGTCTATTGTGACCTTAGTGTCTGTTGAGACCTTAGTGTCTGTTGTGACCTTATTGTCTGTTGTGACCTTGTTGTCTATTGAGACCTTAGTGTCTGTTGTGACCTTAGTGTCTGTTGAGATCTTAGTGTCTGTTGAGATCTTATTTTTTATTTTTTATTTAAACCTTTATTTAACCAGGAAGTCCCATTGAGATTAAAAATCTCTTTTTCGAGGGAGACCTGGCCAAGACAGGCAGCAGCATAAAAAACACATAGTTACAGACAGAAAACACAGAACAAGACAAGTTAAAGGAAACTAAGAGCTAAGAGCTAAGAGACAGTGACGTAGAGTTAATTTAAGAAACATTTACATTTTTGGGAACCTGCCTCTATTTCTTTCATTCTAGATTTAACAGCAGTCAGTGGTATCAGTTCTGAGCTTTAAAACATTCTGCAACATATTCCATGATGAGGGGGCAGAGGACACAAAAGCCCTTTCACATTTCTGTTCTGGCATTTGGGACAGTGAGCATAAAAAAGTCCAGAGATCGCAAAGAATATTGTCCGACACTTCTCTGGTTGATGCAAACACACAGGTAGCTTGGGAGCAGACCAAGGATTGCCTTATAAATAAGGGTGTACCAATGAGAGAGCCTACGGGGCCAAAGCAGGCCGTCCTACCCGAGTATAACTCACAGTGGTGAGTCAGAGCCTTACAGTTTGTAATGAACCGCAGCGAAGCATGGTAAACTGTATCCAACCTACGAAGACAGTTAGCAGAGGCATGCATATAAAGCAGATCACCATAGTCCAACACAGGTCAAAAAGTAGCAGCAACTAATCGCTTTTTTACATTATTGGAAAAGCACAGCTTATTTCGAAAATAAAAACCCAGTTTTAACCTCAACTTTTTCACCAGGTACTGTACATGTGGCTGAAAAGTGAGGGAGTCATCAATCAGAATACCCAGATATTTGTAAGAGTTAACGACCTCTATTTCATTTCCTTCAATAGTGACCACCGAAGGGATATTCTGTGGCCTACTCCGACTGTTTGAAAACAACATAAGTTTAGTCTTATCTGTATTTAAAACAAGTTTCAATTGAAAAAGGGTATCTTGAACAACATTAAAAGCATTTTGCAGGAGATCGATTGCCTGCACAAGAGTTGACGCACAGCAATATATCACAGTGTCATCCGCATAGAAGTGACAGTTAGCGTCCACCACATTTTGGCCCAGATTATTTATATACTGTCTGTTGAGATCTTATTGTCTGTTGTGACCTTGTTGTCTATTGAGACCTTAGTGTCTGTTGTGACCTTGTTGTCTATTGAGACCTTAGTGTCTGTTGTGACCTTTTTGTCTGTTGTGACCTTGTTGTCTATTGAGACCTTAGTGTCTGTTGTGACCTTGTTGTCTATTGAGACCTTAGTGTCTGTTGTGACCTTGTTGTCTATTGAGACCTTAGTGTCTGTTGTGACCTTGTTGTCTATTGAGACCTTAGTGTCTGTTGTGACCTTGTTGTCTGTTGCGACCTTATTGTCTGTTGAGATCTTATTGTCTGTTGAGACCTTATTGTGTGTTTAGATCTTAGTGTCTGTTTAGACCTTATTGGCTGTTTAGACCTTATTGCTGTTGAGGCCTTATTGCTGTTGAGGCCTTATTGCTGTTGAGACCTTAGCAGAGTTCATTGTTAAAGACACAGGACAAAAAATGTGTCTTTATGCAGACGATGTCCTGCTGTACTTGCCTTCTCTGCTGGCCTAAACAGAATCACAAAGTTATAGCTATTTTATAAACAGCTGATCGAGACTATGACTCAGACGGCACTGAAGCGCAGGTAGAAAATCCACGGCCTGCCACTGATATACAGTATATATATGATATTATATGTGTGTGTGCATTATGGGAGTGAGTACCTGTGTTTTGGAAACCTGTATTTATTCAGGGTTTAAGGGGAGTGGCCCTCTCAAGTATTCTCACGGCTCTTAGCTCCACGTTGTGCACATCCAGGCCTTACAGTCAGAGATGGGCAAACATACAGCAAAATGTATTTTTATACAAAATACCCCTCAAATAAATGTATTAAAATAAAATACAAACTACTGGTGCCAGAAAATGTAACAAAATACAATACATGCATTTTGTATTTAAAATATAGGAAATACTTTTTCTTGGATTTTCCGTTTTCTCACAATTTGGTGTAGCAGAGCATTCAGGTTTGGGCTATAGTATAATGTACATAATGTACACAAAGCTCTGGTGAACACAAAGTGCTTGTTGATGGTCCTTCAACATCATCTTGCTAAGACATGTTGTCCACCTGGTCAACTGTAGAATGTATGAAATAATAAAACTAAGAATACTTTCATAATATGCCTTTTAAATAAAATAAATTGGATATTTAATTATAATTTTTTTTTTAAATTGTACATTTACTATCATAGCCTGGCTAACTGTGAACTATATTATCAGCCAGTAATTGATATGACATTATGACATTCACATTGAGAAGATACAGCATAACTTAGATTAGATGGTCCGACGTCTCTTGATAAGTTATCATGAACATACAAGCTCCCAATCTCCCTCTTCCTATAGCTAGCTACTCCACTGTTACGTAAACGTGCTAAACACTAGCCTAGACAGCATGCTAGCGTCATTAGCATGTTAGCATAACCATCACCATGTATATGCAAAAGGCTATGTAGCCAGACCCAGACATAAATTATACATTAAGCTAGTTGACGTCTGTCACACTCAGATAACATATGTACCTTTCTGATTCGTGGAGGAAGTAATTTGAGTATTTTAAAGACAAAATTACTCCACTCTAAAGAATTTTGTTACAAATCACATTAGATATTTTATCGGCCCTATCAAATACAAATTACAAAATACTCAAAAGTAATTGAAATACGTATTTAAAATACAAGTAATTGAAATACTGCCCATCTCTGCTTACAGTCTTTATACTTTTAATTGACCTAATAAGCTAATGTTAGCCTAACAGTATATGTTCAGGCATATGTGGCTGAATGCACATTTTAGGGGCTAATTGTTAACGAGTACAACATTACAACTAAATAAATAGTCTTACATCAGGAAAACTATATATCAAATGTATCTTTATTCTCCTTTCAGTATGTACATATTGCACACAGGACTGAAACAATATAAATATACTGGAATATTATGAGTTGTTATTATTAACACAAAACACATTCAGCATCTAGGATATGTTTCTGTCGTCCAGGACGACAAAACAAAAGACAACAGATTATTTAGCTGATGTCCAATCAGAGGGTTTGTCCATTTATTTCCTCCAAAATGAAAAAAGACATTCGGGCCCAGATGAAAGTTCCTGTTGAAACCAGCGGTCGGTTCCAGATGGAATCTGACCGTTGTCTTGATTCAGTGAGACCTGGTTTCAGCCAGAGAGGAATCCTGCCGAGCCACTGGAAACCAGTAGAGTCACCAGAGGGACAATATAATCCTTTTCTCTGTCCTGGACGTCAGCAGAGGAGATTCCAGTCTGAGTTTGGTCGTGTCGCCCGGAGTCAAAGCACGACGAGTGTAGAGTTTAAACTGTAGGCAGGAAGTACTGACGGCCGGAGGGGAAGTGATGTCATCGGGCTGCAGTGGATCACCTGGTGCCTCTTCCTGTTGGCTGGAGAACGTCTTCTGCTCGTCAGAGAGCGGACCTCGTTAAGATCTGTTCTCACGACTGATTGAGAAAGAAGGAACAATTAAAGGAACGTTCAAAAGAGGAAAACAGAATGAAACTGTTCCTTTAAGAAGAAGTTTGGTTTCAGCAGCTTCAGATAATATCTATGTTCTACAGAGTCTGTTCTACGTACTATACAGTCCACATGTTCTACAGAGTCTGTTCTACGTACTATACAGTCCACATGTTCTACAGGTTCTCTGTTCTACGTACTATACAGTCCACATGTTCTACAGGTTCTCTGTTCTACGTACTATACAGTCCACATGTTCTACAGGTTCTCTGTTCTACGTACTATACAGTCCACATGTTCTACAGGTTCTCTGTTCTACGTACTATACAGTCCACATGTTCTACAGAGTCTGTTCTACGTACTATACAGTCCACATGTTCTAGTCTCTGTTCTACGTACTATACAGTCCACATGTTCTACAGGTTCTCTGTTCTACGTACTATACAGTCCACATGTTCTACAGGTTCTCTGTTCTACGTACTATACAGTCCACATGTTCTACAGGTTCTATGTTCTAGGTACTATATAGTCCACATGTTCTACAGGTTCTCTGTTCTACGTACTATACAGTCCACATGTTCTACAGGTTCTATGTTCTATGTACTATACAGTCCACATGTTCTACAGGTTCTATGTCTATGTACTATACAGTCCACATGTTCTACAGGTCCTATGTTCTAGGTACTATACAGTCCACATGTTCTACAGGTTCTCTGTTCTAGGTACTATACAGTCCACATGTTCTACAGGTTCTCTGTTCTACGTACTATACAGTCCACATGTTCTACAGGTCCTATGTTCTAGGTACTATACAGTCCACATGTTCTACAGGTCCTATGTTCTAGGTACTATACAGTCCACATGTTCTACAGGTCCTATGTTCTAGGTACTATACAGTCCACATGTTCTACAGGTTCTCTGTTCTAGGTACTATACAGTCCACATGTTCTACAGGTTCTCTGTTCTAGGTACTATACAGTCCACATGTTGTACAGGTTCTCTGTTCTACGTACTATACAGTCCACATGTTCTACAGGTTCTCTGTTCTACGTACTATACAGTCCACATGTTCTACAGGTTCTATGTTCTAGGTACTATACAGTCCACATGTTCTACAGGTTCTAGTGATCTAAAGACATTGTGTTGAGATGTTCTAGAGACCTTAGTGGAACCTGGAGATCAGAGACTGAACAGGTTATATACACTGTGTGGTTCCTGTACACTGGTAGAACCATGAAAGACCTGGACATGAGGGAACCCAGTCCAGAGGATGGTTCTGGTCTCAGCCTCACCGCGCTCATCTCTCCGCACAGCGAGGGCTGGTGGCCAGGCGGGTCAGCAGGCGAGCGCATCTCTTGTAGTCTGAAGACAGAACCGCGGTTCTCTCGTTAGAATCAAACAAGTTTAATATCAGATTATCATCTGCAGGGTCCCGAGGCTCAGGCTATCTTAGTTTAGCACGACGAGGAGGCCGCTCGCCTCCAGCAAAGTGTGATGGGTCTGATAAGAGTCTGAAAAGAATCTTTATCTACACATTATGTCATTTAATCACTGCGTTTTTACAGTGTACAAAAGTACTAATACCACACTGTAAGGATACTCTGTATCTATATGTCCTTACAGTGTACTAGTAGTATTTTTATAGATACATAGTATCCTTACAGTGTGGTATTAGTACTTTTATAGATACATAGTATCCTTACAGTGTGGTATTAGTACTTTTATAGATACATAGTATCCTTACAGTGTGGTATTAGTACTTTTATAGATACATGCAGTGTTTCCCCCACCGTTAGAATAGGGGGGCGGGGCGCCCCCCTGAAGAAACCCCCCCGCCCCCCTGTAATTTTCTCGACAGCGCCAAATCACAAGTCGTCATTTAAGTTTCTCTTTCCTATAGAACAGGTCTACACCTTGTTCTGTTATTAAACTAAACGGCCGTATTTTATTGATCTTATCCACACACAGCTTGTCATTTCTGTCTCTACATGGTCGCGTGAACACTTCTCCTCTGCTCTGCATCGCGCACAGCGGAGTTCTGCCCTGATGCGCACAGACAGGTGAGCGCTGAGCACACAGCAGCGGACAGAGAGCGTCGAAAAATATGTCGCGTGAAAAGCAGACCTATATCTGAGTTTTAAACGCTCCCAGGGTGAAGATGCAACAGCAGCTCTCATGTGAGGAGCACCGGAGCAGCTCTCTGAACACGGAGCAGCTCTCTGATCACAGAGCAGCTCTCTGATCACAGAGCAGCTCTCTGATCACAGAGCAGCTCTCCGAACACAGAGCAGCTCTCTGATCACAGAGCAGTTCTCTGATCACAGAGCAGCTCTCTGATCACAGAGCAGCTCTCTGAACACAGAGCAGCTCTCTGAACACAGAGCAGCTCTCTGATCACAGAGCAGCTCTCTGATCACAGAGCAGCTCTCTGAACACAGAGCAGCTCTCTGAACACAGAGCAGCTCTCTGAACACAGAGCAGCTCTCTGATCACAGAGCAGCTCTCTGAACACAGAGCAGCTCTCTGAACACAGAGCAGCTCTCTGAACACAGAGCAGCTCTCTGAACACAGAGCAGCTCTCTGAACACAGAGCAGCTCTCTGAACACAGAGCAGCTCTCTGAACACAGAGCAGCTCTCTGAACACAGAGCAGCTCTCCTGCTCAGGTGAAAGAGACAAAGTGCTTGTGTCTTCTACCAACAATGAGCTGCTGGCTTCACATATTACAGAAGTACAAAGTACACAGACATAAAACTAAGTCATTAATAAATACATGGAGAAAAGCCTGTACTTTCGGGTAAATGTTTACGTTATAGTTAACAGGTCACGCTGCTCATGCGCATAGCGACTCGCCGACTTTTGTCTCTTTGCCAGAAGTCTCCGTCGTCCTTTCTGCTGCTGCGTCTCAAAACAGAAAACAGATCTCAGATCAACGTTGAACATGAATTGTATCAAATCTACAACCCGTTTATAAAGATGTGTAGAGGCTCACTGCTCCACTGATACTGATGCAACCTGATGCTCACATATCTCATTCTGTTTTGTTTGGCAACAAAATAAAATAGCTTATTGTTTTCCACAATGAGCTATTTAGTAGTAACTAAATATTAGTTATTTTTTGCACAGATATAACTTTATTTTCATTGTTCTAAGTGATTGCAATTTAAAAATAAAAAAATGTCTGATGGAGCAATCTGATTTACTTGAAAGTGATTGCAATTTTCTTCATTCTGTTATTTATAAAAGCACAGATGGAGTCACAACATGAAGTTATTTACAGAAAAAGTTTGAGAACCACTACTTTAAGTGTTTGTGTCGGTGTCGTCGCCGCCCCCGCCGCCGTGCCGCCCCCTGAAGCTGTAAACCTAGGGGAAACACTGACATAGTATCCTTACAGTGTGGTATTAGTACTTTTATAGATACATAGTATCCTTACAGTGTGGTATTAGTACTTTTATAGATACATAGTATCCTTACAGTGTGGTATTAGTACTTTTATAGATACATAGTATCCTTACAGTGTGGTATTAGTACTTTTATAGATACATAGTATCCTTACAGTGTGGTATTAGTACTTTTACTGTTACTAAAGTGAGATATTATAACTAATGTGTTTGTTTCTGCTTTAACTGTTTAACTGAAAAAGTCCTGCATGAACAGGCCACTGTGCACACACACACACACGCACGCACGCACGCACGCACACACGCACGCACGCACGCACGCACGCACGCACGCACACACACACACACACACACACACACACAGAAACATATTTCTGTTCACACTCTCTCTCTAAAGTAAACACAGCGCTGAACGCATGATTTAAGATCACAAGAGCTGCTGCTGTTGTGACATGATTACTGACTGATAACACACTGTGTGTGTGTGTGTGTGTGTGTGTGTGTGTGTGTGTGTGTGTGTGTGTGTACTCACAGGCAGCTATGGTGCAGTCTCTGGTGCTGTGGTAAAGTCTGTAGAAATGTTTCCGACACTTCGGGGTGAAGGTGAGAGGACCTGAGGGCCGGATCACATGTCAGGAATGCTGCCCTCTGATTGGCTGTGACGTAGCATCTCATTAATACCAGATTAATGATGATCAAATAATACAATGAATAACAAATAATAACCCAAATGTATGGAAATGTCAAAATACAATAAAACAGGAATAATATTGAAAGAAGTACTAGGATATTTAGAAAAAGTACTTCATTTAAAACTTAAAAAAGGTAAAGTGTTAATAGAGAGTTACATTTTATACATATTACAAAAGTAAACTAAAGAAAGTAAACAAAATATAGTTCATATTTCAATAAATACAAAAATACAAGTGAACATAATTGAATAATAATAATTGATATTTTGTTATTTGTCTTTATATTTCCTAATGTATATTTCCTTTATTATTTTATTTATTTATCTTCATATTTCTATTTTCTTACTTACGGATTTATTCATTTCAGTTTTTACTTCCACATTATGTTATTCCTTCTTTTATTCCTTTTATATTCCCACATTTATTATTTACTTATTGATTTATGAATATATATGACTCAAATTCTGTATCTCCACACTTTCATCTTTTAAAGGGACATTCTGCACTTTATATGATATATAACATGTATATATTATGTATATATTATATATATAACATGTATATATTATGTGTATATATATAACATGTATATATTATATATAACATGTATATATTATGTATTTCCTTCACAGCCAGGTGGCGCTCTCACCTGTCAGGTGTCTGATGAACTTCTCTTTGTGTCGAGGATCTCTGGGATGAGCCTCTGAAATAAACAGCACGGATGTCAGCGTTTTATTTTGAAAATCTATATTTAATCCCTGAGGACGTCCTGGGCGGTGAAACATGATGAAGAGGATGATGTTAACACGATGAAGAGCTCTAATGGAGTTAAAGTGGAGTTCATCTCTCGGGTCCAAACAACTTCTGAGGAGTTTACTGAAGTAAAAGTACTGAGAACTACAGAATACACACTTTATACACACTTTAAAGTTCTCAATAGGCAAAACACATTTTAATACTTTAAGTGCATGTTCCTGTTGTTACTGAAGGAAAAGTATCAGGAAAATGTACTTCAAGTATTAAACATGTGTTTTGCCTGATGCCAGTACTTTTGTACTTACTTGAATGTCATATGAGTAGTGGCGGGCCGTGGATTTTCTAACTGGGCCTGCAGTGGATCAGCTGTTCGCGAGCTAACAGCGAGCTAACGCGGGCTAACAGCGAGCTAAGAGATCTGATTGGATCGTTAAGGAGCAGTTGAGGTGGACCAGAAGTAGACAGACAAGGCAGGAGGAACAGACAGGAGATGGTCAATGAGAAAATAAGATAATAGGGAAATACAAAATAGATATAACTTTTAATTATATATAAAAAATAAAAAATAACAAAATTAAATGATGAAATAGCTATAACTTTGTGATTTAGTTTAGGCCAGCAGAGAAGACTTAGCTGGCCCTGACGGCCCACCACTGAGTAGTAGTACTAGTAGTACTATAGTAGTAGTAGTAGTAGTACTATAGTAGTAGTAGTAGTAGTAGTAGTAGTAGTAGTAGTAGTAGTAGTAGTAGTAGTACTGACCCAGTCCCTGGTCGGACCGACTCTCTCTCTCCAGACTCTTCACTCCGTCTCTGCTGGTCCTGGTCTCGGTCCTGGGCTCGGTCCTGGTCTCGGTCCTGGTCTCGGTCCTGGGCTCGGTCCTGGTCTCGGTCCTGGGCTCGGTCCTGGGCTCGGTCCTGGGCTCGGTCCTGGGCTCGGTCCTGGTCTTCAGGGACCGGCCGACCAGCTCCAGCCGGCTGCAGCGTCCCAAGACCAGCAGGAGGAACAGCGCCGGCAGCAGCATCATGCGGACTGATGGGGGATGATGGGTCGATGGATGGATTGATTGATAGTTTGGTGGATGGTCACCATGAGATGTGGACCCTGGAGCTCCAGAAACGAGACTAGAACCCCTCTCTGCTGGTCCAGGGCCAGAAGCTGCTGCTTGTTAACACAACATTGTTTGATGTTCAGCTTTAAAGTCTCCAGAGATGCGGGACTGAGTCCAGATACCTGTACTGCTGCTGGTACTACACAAGTACTACTGCGTCCTGTACTGCTGGTACTACACAAGTACTACTGCGTCCTGTACTGCTGGTACTACACAAGTACTACTGCGTCCTGTACTGCTGGTACTACACAAGTACTACTGCGTCCTGTACTGCTGGTACTACACAAGTACTACTGCGTCCTGTACTGCTGGTACTACACAAGTACTACTGCGTCCTGTACTGCCGGTACTACACAAGTACTACTGCGTCCTGTACTGCTGGTACTACACAAGTACTACTGCGTCCTGTACTGCTGGTACTACACAAGTACTACTGCGTCCTGTACTGCTGGTACTACACAAGTACTACTGCGTCCTGTACTGCTGGTACTACAGCAGTACTACTGCGTCCTGTACTGCTGCTGGTACTACAGCAGTACTACTGCGTCCTGTACTGCTGGTACTACACAAGTACTACTGCGTCCTGTACTGCTGGTACTACAGCAGTAATACTTCCTATAATAAACAGCTTGAGGTGCTCCTGCGCGCTGGTCCCGGCTCGTCCTGCGGGTCCCGGTCGCGCTGCTGGAAGCTGCTTGTCCTCCGTGCCTGTCTCGTTATCCCGGGTTGCTGTCGTTATCCCGGGTTGCTGTCGTTATCCCGGGTTGCTGTCGTTATCCCGGGTTGCTCTCGGTCCGAGCCGCGTGGCGCGCGCCGGGCCGCTCATGACCCGCGCGGCCGGTGGGGCGCGTGCAGCGGGAGGAGCGCGCGCAGCATCACGTCAGCATCAGGAGCTTCTGGCTGTCAGACTCTGAGGACCAGGACAAGACTTCCTGTCCGAGGAGGACTCTGGTCTACACTTAAAGCCGCGTGCACGAGACCCCCTGCAGCGCGCGCTCCTCCTCCTCCTCCTCCTCCTCCTCCTCTTCCTCCTCTTCCTCCTCCTCCTCCTCGCGCACCTGATCACGGAAATACACGAGGAGGACGGGCGCGCCACTAGAAGACAGGAGCAGTGCAGCACTCCCTCTCAGTGGAGAGAAAGTTACATGCTTCATTTCTTTGAGTCAAACTTTGTATTCCTGAAGTACTCTGATCATTTACTGCAGTAAAAGTACTAATACACACTGTGGAAATACTCCACTTCAAGTAAAAGTATATAAACGTGTTCCCTGACTGAAGTAAAAGTATATAAACGTGTTCCCCGATTGAGGTAAAAGTATATAAATGTGTTCCCCGATTGAGGTAAAAGTATATAAACGTGTTCCCTGATTGAGGTAAAAGTATATAAACGTGTTCCCTGATTGAAGTAAAAGTATATACACGTGTTCCCTGATTGAGGTAAAAGTATATAAATGTGTTCCCCGATTGAGGTAAAAGTATATAAACGTGTTCCCTGACTGAAGTAAAAGTATAAAAACGTGACTAAAGTAAAAGTATATAAATGTGTTCCCTGACTGAAGTAAAAGTATATAAACGTGTTCCCCGATTGAGGTAAAAGTATATAAACGTGTTCCCTGACTGAGGTAAAAGTATATAAATGTGACTGAAGTAAAAGTATATAAATGTGTTCCCTGACTCAAGTAAAAGTATATAAATGTGTTCCCTGATTGAGGTAAAAGTATATAAACATGTTCCCTGACTCAAGTAAAAGTATATAAATGTGTTCCCTGATTGAGGTAAAAGTATATAAACGTGTTCCCTGATTGAGGTAAAAGTATATAAATGTGTTCCCTGATTGAAGTAAAAGTATATAAACGTGTTCCCTGACTGAAGTAAAAGTATATAAATGTGTTCCCTGACTGAAGTAAAAGTATAAAAACGTGACTGAAGTAAAAGTATATAAATGTGTTCCCTGACTGAAGTAAAAGTATATAAATGTGTTCCCTGATTGAGGTGAAAGTATATAAACGTGTTCCCTGACTGAAGTATATAAACGTGTTCCCCGATTGAGGTAAAAGTATATAAACGTGTTCCCTGACTGAGGTAAAAGTATATAAACGTGTTCCCTGATTGAAGTAAAAGTATATAAACGTATTCCCTGACTGAAGTAAAAGTATAAAAACGTGACTGAAGTAAAAGTATATAAATGTGTTCCCTGACTCAAGTAAAAGTATATAAACGTGTTCCCTGATTGAGGTAAAAGTATATAAACGTGTTCCCTGATTGAGGTAAAAGTATATAAACGTGTTCCCTGATTGAGGTAAAAGTATATAAAAGTGTTCCCTGATTGAAGTAAAAGTATATAAATGTGTTCCCTGATTGAAGTAAAAGTATATAAACGTGTTCCCTGATTGAGGTAAAAGTATATAAACGTGTTCCCTGATTGAAGTAAAAGTATATAAACGTGTTCCCTGATTGAAGTAAAAGTATATAAACGTGTTCCCTGACTGAAGTAAAAGTATAAAAACGTGACTGAAGTAAAAGTATATAAATGTGTTCCCTGACTGAAGTAAATGTATATAAACGTGTTCCCTGACTGAAGTAAAAGTATATAAATGTGTTCCCTGACTGAAGTAAAAGTATATAAACGTGACTGAAGTAAAAGTATATAAATGTGTTCCCTGATTGAAGTAAAAGTATATAAACGTGTTCCCTGATTGAGGTAAAAGTATATAAACGTGTTCCCTGACTGAAGTAAAAGTATAAAAACGTGACTGAAGTAAAAGTATATAAACGTGTTCCCTGACTGAAGTAAAAGTATATAAACGTGTTCCCCGATTGACGTAAAAGTATATAAATATGTTCCCTGATTGAAGTAAAAGTATATAAACGTGTTCCCTGACTGAAGTATATAAACGTGTTCCCCGATTGAGGTAAAAGTATATAAACGTGTTCCCTGACTGAGGTAAAAGTATATAAACGTGTTCCCTGATTGAAGTAAAAGTATATAAACGTATTCCCTGACTGAAGTAAAAGTATAAAAACGTGACTGAAGTAAAAGTATATAAACGTGTTCCCTGACTCAAGTAAAAGTATATAAACGTGTTCCCCGATTGAGGTAAAAGTATATAAATATGTTCCCTGATTGAAGTAAAAGTATATAAACGTATTCCCTGACTGAAGTAAAAGTATAAAAACGTGACTGAAGTAAAAGTATATAAATATGTTCCCTGACTGAAGTAAAAGTATATAAACGTGTTCCCTGATTGAGGTAAAAGTATAAAAACGTGACTGAAGTAAAAGTATATAAATGTGTTCCCTGACTGAAGTAAAAGTATATAAATGTGACTGAAGTAAAAGTATATAAACGTGTTCCCTGACTGAAGTAAAAGTATATAAATGTGACTGAAGTAAAAGTATATAAATGTGTTCCCTGACTCAAGTAAAAGTATATAAACGTGTTCCCTGATTGAGGTAAAAGTATATAAATGTGTTCCCTGATTGAAGTAAAAGTATATAAACGTGTTCCCTGATTGAGGTAAAAGTATATAAATGTGTTCCCTGATTGAAGTAAAAGTATATAAATGTGTTCCCTGATTGAAGTAAAAGTATATAAACGTGTTCCCTGATTGAGGTAAAAGTATATAAATGTGTTCCCTGATTGAAGTAAAAGCATATAAACGTGTTCCCTGATTGAGGTAAAAGTATATAAACGTGTTCCCTGATTGAGGTAAAAGTATATAAACGTGTTCCCTGATTGAGGTAAAAGTATATAAATGTGTTCCATGATTGAAGTAAAAGCATATAAACGTGTTCCCTGATTGAGGTAAAAGTATATAAATGTGTTCCCTGATTGAAGTAAAAGCATATAAACGTGTTCCCTGATTGAAGTAAAAGTATATAAATGTGTTCCCTGATTGAAGTAAAAGTATATAAACGTGTTCCCTGATTGAGGTAAAAGTATATAAATGTGTTCCCTGATTGAAGTAAAAGCATATAAACGTGTTCCCTGATTGAGGTAAAATTATATAAACGTGTTCCCTGATTGAGGTAAAAGTATATAAACGTGTTCCCTGATTGAGGTAAAAGTATATAAATGTGTTCCCTTATTGAAGTAAAAGCATATAAACGTGTTCCCCGATTGATGTAAAAGTATATAAATGTGTTCCCTTATTGAAGTAAAAGTATATAAACGTGTTCCCTGACTGATTATTGAGCTCATTGCTCTTCAAGAAGAAGTTTCTTGAGGCTCTTCAGAGTTTTTAGGACTTTCGGGTCTTTGGAGGACTTTGTGTCCGTGGAGTCCAAGAAGGCTCAGAGGATCACTGAGGTTCTCCATATATATATATATATATATATATATATATATATATATATATATATAACATTATATGTGTGTGTGTGCATGCATGGGAGTGAGGACCAGTGTTTTGGAAACCTGTATTTGTTCAGGGTTTAAGGGAGTGGCCCTCTCCGACTGGAAGCTGTTTACTCATGCCGGTCACCGCGGAGCCGGCAAAGTGTTCTCACGGCTCTTAACTCCACGTTGTGCACATCCAGGCCTGCACCGCACAGCCACCTTGGAACCTGTCCAAGAACCTCTGGAACCAACCCCGAGGGCCCATTAAACCTCCTGAAGAACACTTTAAACCTTGTTTGACCTCGTCAGTCGCCTGAGGGACATATGGACCTCCCCAAGGAGCCTGGACCCCACTTTAGGCCCCACGGAACCTGAAGACTCTTTGTAATGTCCAGATAGACCTCTGGAACTTACTTCAGCACTAGAAGCTCTTCAACAACCTCTGGAACCTGATTACATTTTCTTAAATGACCGCAGGAACCTGCCTGGTTGATTATTTGAGAATCTCTTGAACGTCTTCATAAATCTTGGTTATTTTCTCAGGGCCATAGAAACGCTCATCAGAACTTCTGAAGCCTTTACAGGAACTCTAAAGGATCACTGTAACCCTTCTTAACGTTCTTCTGGAAGCTGGAGAACCAGTTAAAGGTCTCCCAAAGTCGCAAGGCAACCTACTAAGACAAGTTTACCTCAACCCCAGTAAAGCCCCAGACATCTTTCTCAAAAATTGCAAATGGTTTTCATCCCCATACTAAATACAGAATATCTCCTCAACCACAAGAGCTATTAGGATAACTTCAAAAGGTATAACATACAGGACACACTTGTGAGACCAGTTAAGAAGTTCATATAACAGTATATGTGTTACTGGTTTATTGGTTGATGATAGAACTTCATCTCAGGAATTGGGAAGACCATAGAAAGACCATAGAAACTTCTGGATCCTTCACAGGAGATCTAAATATGATCTAAATATTGCCCCCTTAACGCCACCGTGGAACCTGGAGAACCAATTAAATGCCATTAAAGTATCAAGGTACCTGCTGGAATGTTCATGTTGGTCAACAAACATGTGAAAGGTGCTTTTTATTTGAGAAAACCCAACTAGACCAGGTCTGCTTCCAGGGAACCGGTTCATATGGTTGTGGTTCAATCATCAGGGAAAATAAAGAAAAAAAAGAAAAAGCACATTTGTTGACACAATAAAAAGGGTATTTTATTAGGTTTTTTTGCCAAACAATTTAAACGTCTAATGACTCTGATTAAACAGGGGCCAAAGGTCACGGAGCCTCTGGAGGCGTCTGAACAACCATTACAGGTTCTTTAATCATAATAGCTCTCTGGTTTTTAAACCATTACAGCTTCAATAATAATAATCACTCTGGTTCCAGCTCTCGCTCTCGCCTCGTGTCTCGCTCTCTGACTTTAAACGACAATAACAACTTGATGCCTCCAGGACGCGCTCTGACAATGCAGACGCTTGTCTGATGCTCCTTCTGACCTCCTCGGCTCGTCCTCACCGACAGCTCGGGGCGACCCGGCACCACACTGCTCCCTTGTGCTGCGATGCCGCTGGGTGAGGACAGCGCGACCACGTTACGGCTAAGATCTGAGACCGATCCACTGGAAATCAGTTTGAGCGGTGACCTAATGGTTTGGCTGAAGGGAGTCAGATAAGAACCACTGGAACCTCCTTCACGGCCCCTTAAACCACTCACAGGGAGGAGTTTGACTCTAAGAGCCTCTGGAACACCCACAAGAACCTCTGGAACCTCATCCCAGTTGAAATCTCTTTGTCTGGAGAATAACCACAAACCTCATTAAAGAACCCTTTAGATGTCCTCAAACCGCTCTGATGATCCAGAACCTCCTCAGAACCTATGAACCCCACACACTTCACCAAGAACCCCTTGATTCAGAGGAACCAGTAAAACCAGTAACATAATCTCTGCGACCCCACAGAACCTTTGAAACGTCGCTTTGGATCCTGGAACCTCTTCAAGAACTCCTGGGAAACTGCCAACGACCTCCAGGACTTCATCTCATCCAGAAGCATTTAAAGCTGAGAGGAGGCAGAGACCATCAGCAGAACCACCATGGAGCCACAGCACCTCCCAGTGGCCGGGGGCTCAAACTGCACCCTGATAGGTTCAATATATACATCACTCTGACCTCTAGGAACCTCCTGATCATCTGTCAATCACAGGTAGTGAGGGCGGTGAAGGACAGCGACAACTGTTGTATATATTGGGTTTTTTCCATTTCTGATATATTTTGTGATATTTTTAATAATTATTTGTGTCTAAGTTGCTTACTACTGTGACAAACGAGTATCTATCTATCTATCTATCTATCTATCTATCTATCTATCTATCTATCTATCTATCTATCTATCTATCTATCTATCTATCTATCTATCTATCTATCTATCTATCTATCTATCTATCTATCTATCTATCTATCTATCTATCTATGTATGTATGCATGCATGCTGTTACTCCTCCGGTCCGCTAGGGGGCGCTGCGTCTGCAGTCCGTCTTTTAAACACAGAAGAAAAGGTCTCCTACGTCATCAAGGCGCGTCGCCGCAGCGAACACGAGAGAGGAGCGTTGTGTCTCTTTTTAACAGAACAACATGTCGGTGTTCCACGACGAGGTCGAGATCGAGGACTTCGAGTACGACGAGGACACGGAGACGTACACGTTCCCGTGTCCGTGCGGGGACAAGTTCACCATCACCAGAGTAATGCATGTTATATATGATATGATATGGTTATGGTTATGGTCTGCATGACCAGCGGCTTGTGACGTGGTGATCATCTGCATCGATACATGTGTCCTCCTTCAGGTTTACTAATATTAATATATTAATACCATGTGTCCTCCTTCATGTTGACTAATATTAATATATTAATACCGTGTGTCCTTCATGTTGACTAATATTAATATATTAATACCGTGTGTCCTTCATGTTGACTAATATTAATATATTAATACCGTGTGTCCTTCATGTTGACTAATATTAATATATTAATACCATGTGTCCTCCTCCATGTTTACTAATATTAATATATTAATACCATGTGTCCTCCTCCATGTTGACTAATATTAATATATTAATACCATGTGTCCTCCTTCATGTTGACTAATATTAATACCGTGTGTCCTCCTTCATGTTGACTAATATTAATATATTAATACCGTGTGTCCTCCTTCATGTTGACTAATATTAATATATTAATACCATGTGTCCTTCATGTTGACTAATATTAATATATTAATACCGTGTGTCCTCCTTCATGTTGACTAATATTAATATATTAATACCGTGTGTCCTTCATGTTGACTAATATTAATATATTAATACCATGTGTCCTCCTTCATGTTGACTAATATTAATATATTAATACCGTGTGTCCTTCATGTTGACTAATATTAATATATTAATACCGTGTGTCCTCCTTCATGTTTACTAATATTAATATATTAATACCGTGTGTCCTCCTTCATGTTGACTAATATTAATATATTAATACCATGTGTCCTCCTTCATGTTGACTAATATTAATATATTAATACCGTGTGTCCTCCTTCATGTTGACTAATATTAATATATTAATACCGTGTGTCCTTCATGTTGACTAATATTAATATATTAATACCATGTGTCCTTCATGTTGACTAATATTAATATATTAATACCGTGTGTCCTCCTTCATGTTGACTAATATTAATATATTAATACCGTGTGTCCTCCTTCATGTTGACTAATATTAATATATTAATACCATGTGTCCTCCTTCATGTTGACTAATATTAATATATTAATACCGTGTGTCCTCCTTCATGTTGACTAATATTAATATATTAATACCATGTGTCCTCCTCCATGTTTACTAATATTAATATATTAATACCATGTGTCCTCCTTCATGTTGACTAATATTAATATATTAATACCGTGTGTCCTTCATGTTGACTAATATTAATATATTAATACCGTGTGTCCTTCATGTTGACTAATATTAATATATTAATACCATGTGTCCTTCAGGTTTACTAATATTAATATATTAATACCGTGTGTCCTCCTTCATGTTGACTAATATTAATATATTAATACCGTGTGTCCTTCATGTTGACTAATATTAATATATTAATACCGTGTGTCCTTCATGTTGACTAATATTAATATATTAATACCGTGTGTCCTTCATGTTGACTAATATTAATATATTAATACCATGTGTCCTCCTCCATGTTTACTAATATTAATATATTAATACCATGTGTCCTCCTTCATGTTGACTAATATTAATATATTAATACCATGTGTCCTCCTCCATGTTTACTAATATTAATATATTAATACCATGTGTCCTCCTCCATGTTGACTAATATTAATATATTAATACCATGTGTCCTCCTCCATGTTGACTAATATTAATATATTAATACCATGTGTCCTCCTTCATGTTGACTAATATTAATATATTAATACCATGTGTCCTCCTCCATGTTTACTAATATTAATATATTAATACCATGTGTCCTCCTCCATGTTGACTAATATTAATATATTAATACCATGTGTCCTCCTCCATGTTGACTAATATTAATATATTAATACCATGTGTCCTCCTTCATGTTGACTAATATTAATATATTAATACCATGTGTCCTCCTTCATGTTTACTAATATTAATATATTAATACCGTGTGTCCTCCTTCATGTTGACTAATATTAATATATTAATACCGTGTGTCCTTCATGTTGACTAATATTAATATATTAATACCGTGTGTCCTCCTTCATGTTTACTAATATTAATATATTAATACCGTGTGTCCTTCATGTTGACTAATATTAATATATTAATACCGTGTGTCCTTCATGTTGACTAATATTAATATATTAATACCGTGTGTCCTTCATGTTGACTAATATTAATATATTAATACCGTGTGTCCTTCATGTTGACTAATATTAATATATTAATACCATGTGTCCTCCTCCATGTTTACTAATATTAATATATTAATACCATGTGTCCTCCTCCATGTTGACTAATATTAATATATTAATACCATGTGTCCTCCTTCATGTTGACTAATATTAATACCGTGTGTCCTCCTTCATGTTGACTAATATTAATATATTAATACCATGTGTCCTTCATGTTGACTAATATTAATATATTAATACCGTGTGTCCTCCTTCATGTTGACTAATATTAATATATTAATACCGTGTGTCCTCCTTCATGTTGACTAATATTAATATATTAATACCGTGTGTCCTTCATGTTGACTAATATTAATATATTAATACCATGTGTCCTCCTTCATGTTGACTAATATTAATATATTAATACCGTGTGTCCTTCATGTTGACTAATATTAATATATTAATACCGTGTGTCCTCCTTCATGTTTACTAATATTAATATATTAATACCGTGTGTCCTCCTTCATGTTGACTAATATTAATATATTAATACCATGTGTCCTCCTTCATGTTGACTAATATTAATATATTAATACCGTGTGTCCTCCTTCATGTTGACTAATATTAATATATTAATACCGTGTGTCCTTCATGTTGACTAATATTAATATATTAATACCATGTGTCCTCCTTCATGTTGACTAATATTAATATATTAATACCGTGTGTCCTCCTTCATGTTTACTAATATTAATATATTAATACCGTGTGTCCTCCTTCATGTTGACTAATATTAATATATTAATACCATGTGTCCTCCTTCATGTTGACTAATATTAATATATTAATACCGTGTGTCCTCCTTCATGTTTACTAATATTAATATATTAATACCATGTGTCCTCCTCCATGTTTACTAATATTAATATATTAATACCATGTGTCCTCCTTCATGTTGACTAATATTAATATATTAATACCGTGTGTCCTTCATGTTGACTAATATTAATATATTAATACCATGTGTCCTTCAGGTTTACTAATATTAATATATTAATACCGTGTGTCCTCCTTCATGTTGACTAATATTAATATATTAATACCGTGTGTCCTCCTTCATGTTGACTAATATTAATATATTAATACCGTGTGTCCTCCTTCATGTTGACTAATATTAATATATTAATACCATGTGTCCTCCTTCATGTTGACTAATATTAATATATTAATACCATGTGTCCTCCTTCAGGTTTACTAATATTAATATATTAATACCATGTGTCCTCCTTCATGTTTACTAATATTAATATATTAATACCATGTGTCCTTCAGGTTTACTAATATTAATATATTAATACCGTGTGTCCTCCTTCATGTTTACTAATATTAATATATTAATACCATGTGTCCTTCATGTTTACTAATATTAATATATTAATACCATGTGTCCTCCTTCATGTTTACTAATATTAATATATTAATACCATGTGTCCTCCTTCAGGTTTACTAATATTAATATATTAATACCGTGTGTCCTTCATGTTTACTAATATTAATATATTAATACCATGTGTCCTCCTTCATGTTTACTAATATTAATATATTAATACCGTGTGTCCTCCTTCAGGTTTACTAATATTAATATATTAATACCATGTGTCCTCCTCCATGTTTACTAATATTAATATATTAATACCATGTGTCCTTCATGTTTACTAATATTAATATATTAATACCATGTGTCCTCCTTCATGTTTACTAATATTAATATATTAATACCATGTGTCCTCCTCCATGTTTACTAATATTAATATATTAATACCGTGTGTCCTTCATGTTTACTAATATTAATATATTAATACCGTGTGTCCTCCTTCATGTTTACTAATATTAATATATTAATACCGTGTGTCCTCCTTCATGTTGACTAATATTAATATATTAATACCATGTGTCCTCCTTCATGTTTACTAATATTAATATATTAATACCATGTGTCCTCCTCCATGTTTACTAATATTAATATATTAATACCATGTGTCCTCCTCCATGTTTACTAATATTAATATATTAATACCATGTGTCCTCCTCCATGTTTACTAATATTAATATATTAATACCGTGTGTCCTCCATGTGTCCAACACCACCTCCGTGGTGGTGTTGTTGTTGTTGTTTGTGAATGACGTCGTGTTGTTGTTGTTGTTTGTGAATGACGTCGTGTTGTTGTTGTTGTTTGTGAATGACGTCGTGTTGTTGTTGTTGTTTGTGAATGACGTCGTGTTGTTGTTGTTGTTTGTGAATGACGTCGTGTTGTTGTTGTTGTTTGTGAATGACGTCGTGTTGTTGTTGTTGTTTGTGAATGACGTCGTGTTGTTGTTGTTGTTTGTGAATGACGTCGTGTTGTTGTTGTTGTTTGTGAATGACGTCGTGGTGTTGTTGTTTGTGAATGACGTCGTGTTGTTGTTGTTGACAGGAGGAGCTGGAGAGCGGAGAGGAGGTGGCCACGTGTCCGAGCTGCTCGCTCATCGTCAGAGTCGTCTACGACCAGGTGAGCGCTCACTGCAGCTTCTAGACATATTCAATAAACATAAACAACCATCGTGTCAGTCCTTCAAAATAAGAGACGCACAGGAAGTCGTCACTGGAAATAAAAGTCTGTTTGTTTTCTGTTCCAGGAGTTGTTCGTGTCCGGAGAACTCGTGGAAGCACCGTCGTCTACGGAGAGCAAACTGGAGCTGGTTCAGTCCTGACCATCATCATCATCATCATCATCATCATCATCATCATCATCGCTACTGTTCCTTTAAACACTCTCTCTGTTTACTCTCTCTCTGTGCTTTTGAAGAAATGGTGCGTTCAGGTGCTGCTGGAAAAGAAGATAGTTGTAAATATGTTTCATATCAGATTATTAACTTATATTATTTTAACAGAAATAAATTGTCAAACAGATTTTGTCTTTTTATTTATTTAAAACCAGATTACAATGATGGAAATTATATTTAATTCATTTAATGTTAGTTTATTTGTGATATTAAGCCTGAATGTTTTCATTAAGAGAATAAAATTAAATTATAGAAATTCTATAATTCATGTTGATTATATTATAATTAAAATAAAACTATATAATACAGATATACAATGCATTAAATAATGAGTATTTATTCAGAGTACTTAAGTGTAAAATAAGCTCCATTAATAAAGTCCATGCAGAATGCATCACTCCATAGTGATGCAGGTGAAGCTTCTTTTGCTCTACAGCGCCACCAAGTGGAGAATACGTGTCACACAGGCAGAGATCATAACCATGGCTTTGGTGCTAAAGGTACAACACTTTATTCATTTTATAAAATAAGGTGTCCACAGTGCTGAGCTGTTTGAGATATTCACCTGCTTCATAAAACCTTCACATCTATCTATCCTTTGTTCTTTTTATGTCTGCCTGTGAAATAGATTACTACTGTTTTAGATATGTTATAAATATTTATTATTATCAACCACACAAGATGTGTTTTTAGATTAAACATGAGATCCAGCGTTAAGTATTAAACATAAATAATAATGTTCTCCATCACGTGGTGTTTGCTGTCAGATCTAAGAGCCAATCAGCTCTCTGATGTGGCGACAGCCAGGCGTTTCCCATCATGCACTGGGCCACGCAGTCGGTGGAGAGCTACTGCAGCGCCTGGCTCTAAAATCGGCGGCCGTCTTGATCTCGTGAGATTATCGTTGACCACGTGTGCATGACGTCAGAGTAAGTCGGACACAAATCTACCCAGCATGCACTGCGAGGCGATCGCCGCCGATCGATTCTGCGCAGAACTGATCATCTCCAACGAGCCTTAAGGAACCAGCAGCGTGTCATCAGGAGGAGACAGGAGGAGCGTTTACACCTGGAGGCTCAGGTGTAAACGCTCAGAGTAAGGAGATGAGTTTCCTCTGTAGGACTCTTAGAGATAGAGTAAGGAGATGAGCTTCCTCTGTAGGACTCTTAGAGATAGAGTAAGGAGCTGAGTTTCCTCTGTAGGACTCTTAGAGATAGAGTAAGGAGATGAGTTTCCTCTGTAGGACTCTTAGAGATAGAGTAAGGAGATGAGCTTCCTCTGTAGGACTCTTAGAGACAGAGTAAGGAGATGAGTTTCCTCCTTAGGACTCTTAGAGATAGAGTAAGGAGATGAGTTTCCTCCTTAGGACTCTTAGAGATAGAGTAAGGAGATGAGTTTCCTCTGTAGGACTCTTAGAGATAGAGTAAGGAGATGAGCTTCCTCTGTAGGACTCTTAGAGATAGAGTAAGGAGCTGAGTTTCCTCTGTAGGACTCTTAGAGATAGAGTAAGGAGATGAGTTTCCTCTGTAGGACTCTTAGAGACAGAGTAAGGAGATGAGTTTCCTCCTTAGGACTCTTAGAGATAGAGTAAGGAGATGAGTTTCCTCTGTAGGACTCTTAGAGATAGAGTAAGGAGATGAGTTTCCTCTGTAGGACTCTTAGAGATAGAGTAAGGAGATGAGTTTCCTCTGTAGGACTCTTAGAGATAGAGTAAGGAGATGAGTTTCCTCTGTAGGACTCTTAGAGATAGAGTAAGGAGATGAGCTTCCTCTGTAGGACTCTTAGAGATAGAGTAAGGAGATGAGTTTCCTCTGTAGGACTCTTAGAGATAGAGTAAGTAGATGAGTTTCCTCTGTAGGACTCTTAGAGATAGAGTAAGGAGATGAGCTTCCTCTGTAGGACTCTTAGAGATAGAGTAAGGAGATGAGCTTCCTCTGTAGGACTCTTAGAGATAGAGTAAGGAGATGAGTTTCCTCTGTAGGACTCTTAGAGATAGAGTAAGGAGATGAGCTTCCTCTGTAGGACTCTTAGAGATAGAGTAAGGAGATGAGTTTCCTCTGTAGGACTCTTAGAGATAGAGTAAGGAGATGAGTTTCCTCTGTAGGACTCTTAGAGATAGAGTAAGGAGATGAGTTTCCTCTGTAGGACTCTTAGAGATAGAGTAAGGAGATGAGCTTCCTCTGTAGGACTCTTAGAGATAGAGTAAGGAGATGAGCTTCCTCTGTAGGACTCTTAGAGATAGGGTAAGGAGATGAGCTTCCTCTGTAGGACTCTTAGAGATAGAGTAAGGAGATGAGTTTCCTCTGTAGGACTCTTAGAGATAGAGTAAGGAGATGAGTTTCCTCTGTAGGACTCTTAGAGATAGAGTAAGGAGATGAGTTTCCTCTGTAGGACTCTTAGAGATAGAGTAAGGAGATGAGTTTCCTCTGTAGGACTCTTAGAGATAAAGTAAGGAGATGAGTTTCCTCTGTAGGACTCTTAGAGATAGAGTAAGGAGATGAGCTTCCTCTGTAGGACTCTTAGAGATAGAGTAAGGAGATGAGTTTCCTCTGTAGGACTCTTAGAGATAGAGTAAGGAGATGAGTTTCCTCTGTAGGACTCTTAGAGATAGAGTAAGGAGATGAGTTTCCTCTGTAGGACTCTTAGAGATAGAGTAAGGAGATGAGTTTCCTCTGTAGGACTCTTAGAGATAGAGTAAGGAGATGAGTTTCCTCTGTAGGACTCTTAGAGATAGAGTAAGGAGCTGAGTTTCCTCTGTAGGACTCTTAGAGATAGAGTAAGGAGATGAGTTTCCTCTGTAGGACTCTTAGAGATAGAGTAAGGAGATGAGTTTCCTCTGTAGGACTCTTAGAGATAGAGTAAGGAGATGAGCTTCCTCTGTAGGACTCTTAGAGATAGAGTAAGGAGATGAGTTTCCTCTGTAGGGCTCTTAGAGATAGAGTAAGGAGATGAGTTTCCTCTGTAGGACTCTTAGAGATAGAGTAAGGAGATGAGTTTCCTCTGTAGGACTCTTAGAGATAGAGTAAGGAGCTCAGACATCAGGAGGAGCTTGGAGTTGAGGCTCTGCTCCTTCGTGTTGAAAGGAGTCAGCTGAGGTGGTTCTCTCACACAAAGCAGGGAAGCGATGCCATTAACTTCAAACAAAGATGTGTGCGCCGACAGCTTCCTGTCTGCGTTTGAACGACATCCTCACAGCGGCTCAATGATGCTGTTGTTTCCAGCGCCAGCCAATCACTTTCTCCCGGAGGGAGGGGAGGGTGTGGGGCAGCAAGCCCAAGCCCTCCCTCTCAGGCGGTCCAACGTCTGCTGCTGCTGCTGGCAGCCCATCAGGATGTTCCCTGGAAGGAAAAATGGCCCGACAAGGACCCCCCTCCTCCTGACGGTGGGGCGGTGAAGACTGAGGCTCACCGGAGACCCGTAGACCCTGAGACTCACTGGAGACCCGTAGACCCTGAGACTCACTGGAGACCCGTAGACCCTGAGGCTCACCGGAGACCCGTAGACCGTGAGACTCACTGGAGACCCGTAGACCCTGAGGCTCACCGGAGACCCGTAGACCCTGAGACTCACTGGAGACCCGGAGACCCTGAGACTCACCGGAGACCCTGAGACACACTGGAGACCCGTAGACCCTGAGACTCACCGGAGACCCTGAGACTCACTGGAGACCCTGAGACTCACTGGAGACCCTGAGACACACTGGAGACCCGTAGACCCTGAGACTCACCGGAGACCCTGAGACTCACCGGAGACCCTGAGACTCACCGGAGACCCTGAGGCTCACTGGAGACCCGTAGACCCTGAGGCTCACTGGAGACCCGTAGACCCTGAGGCTCACTGGAGACCCGTAGACCCTGAGCACTGACCGCCATGGACTCAAGCATTCCCGCTCTGGAGCTGTCGGGGGTCTTGATCTGCGGGGGCGCCTGGCTCTGCTCGCTGGCCACCACCCTGATGCCCACCTGGCTCACGCTCTCCACCGACCTGCTGCCCACGGAGCGCTACGAGCTGGGTCTGTGGGAGACCTGCGTGGTCCAGGACCTCGGGTCGCTGGAGTGCCGGCCCTACGACAGCCTCCTGGGGCTGCCGCCGGACATCAAGCTGGCCCGGATCCTCATGTGCGTGACGCTGGCGGCCGGGCTGCTCGGCCTCCTGCTGGCCGTCCCCGGCATGCACCTGGTCAACAGCTGCCGCGGCCCGCCGGACGGCCGCCGGCGCAAGCGGGCGCTGAAGATGGCGGCGGGGGCGCTGTGCCTGGCGGCGGGGGTCCTGGGCCTCGCCCCGGTGTCGTACATCGCCCACCTCGCGGTCGTGCGGTTCTTCGACGAGTCGGTGCCGGAGGTGCTGCCGCGCTGGGAGTTCGGCGACGCTCTGTTCTGCGGCTGGACGGCGGGAGTTCTTCACCTGGTGGCGGGAACGCTGCTGCTGACTTCCTGTTTGCGCCTGCAGGCGGACGCCCGCAACGCACCGGCGCCCATCGGCCTGACGAGGGTGAGGCCGAGGGGACGGACCCCCGTCTGGACCCGATCCGAGTACGTCTGAGACCAGAGTCTGCTTCCGGGCTTCAAAGGTCAAATCCGTCTGCAGTAAAACGGTTTGTTTCCCAAAGAACTCCTTCATGACGGAAGAACTCTTCAGACCTTCATGAAACTAATCCGGGTCGTTCTAAATCTTCTCATTAGAAAAGTCAAATAGATTCAGAAAGCAATATTTAAAGATGCAGATCTCTTTTAATCTCTCTCTTGGTTTATTTCTGCTCCGGCTCCTCGTCTGTACGATAATTCAGAGTAAAGTTTTGTGAATTAGTGGAAACCTTTAAACTTTTCATTCAAACTCTTCTGTTGCACCGATTTTGCTCAAGTTCAACGTTTTATTTGAGCCGATAAACTTCCTTCAATCATTCAGACCGGCTGTGTTTTCCTTTCTCTGGAGCAAAGAGACGAACCCTGCTGCTGTTTTCTGTTCCGTTGGTGGAATAATAACTTTTGCTGCATAATAAACTCAATAAAACACAATGTAAGAAGAATCTATCGGTTATGAGACTAAATTAATGCTCAATTATCAACATCACCATCAACAGTTTGATGCATGAGTTTCATTTGGAGTAAAATCAAAAAGTGTTTTTATGGTTTTGAGTTTGAAAAGAGAAGAAGCTGCTGATTTAAAATCACTTCAATCAGACAGAAACGATCATTATCATGTAAATAAGAAACAGAATAAAAACAATTGTCATGAAACTGACGTCTGCTTTGATTGTGTTGTTTTCTGCTCATTCAGCCGGTGCTTCATTCATTATTATTATTATTATTATTATTATTATTATATCCAGACGTTCCTGGTTCCTGCTCCGTGCGCCTGCAGCCGCCCGATGACAGCGACCTTTGTTCTGTCTCACAATACGCTCGTTATCTCAGGTCACGTGACTTCCACTGAGCGACGCCACGGCAACCGCACAGAAAGATAAAATATAGTTCAACAAGTATCTCCTGACAGTATTCATTTCATTCTGTAAAATGTACTTAAGTTAAAAACAACTAAACGTAATAAAATACAATACAATTACATTAAACACGATGCAATAATATGAAATATAATAATACATCATCTGTGAATATAAAATATATTAACTGAAATAGTCGACATAACATAATAAAATACAGTAAAATACTTTTTTTTGCACATCAGCAACGTTAAATAAAAACATGAAGTCACCATGGACTAATGTTTCTGTTTGTATAAAACACAAAATAATAAAATTAAATACAAATTAAATGAAATAAACATAAAATAAAGTGAATATTTTCCAACTTATCAGCTCTAACAACATTTAGTCACCACGCTGAAAAGACTCATGTTTCTGTGTAAATAAAATACAAAGCAACAAATACAATAAAAAACTATATACATATTTTAGAATAGGCTATTGAAAGCTCCTGGTCCTCACAGCGCTACAGAAACACACAGAGGGAAACACACTCCCAGAACAAACATCAGGGAGGCGGCGCTGCCCAACAGCTTCTCTTTAATTGCTCTTTTCCTCTTTGGGACAATGAAGCGGTGATTTACAAAAAAAGCTGGAAGTGAGCCGGCTCCCTCTCACATTGTTCCCAGCGGCTCTCATCACGCTGCCACCCTCAGCTCGCTGCCAGCAGGACGGCCTGCAGGACGGCTGGGTCAAGACAACAGAAGCTCTCGCCGTCAGCTGGCACGTTGACAAGAGAACCAACATGAACCCTGGAGGCTGCGGGCCGACGAGACTAGAACTATCATAGAGTTGTTTATCATGGACATTTTCCTGATACAAATGGATACTTTTCAATATTATATAAATGTATCTCAATAAAGAAAGTAACATTCATATTTCTTGTTTGTTTTTGTTGAAGAACACTTTATCACTTTATATGACAACCACAGTATTATCAAAAACTGTATTGCTGCATGCATGTGATTTAGACTGTGAGTGACTTCTGACCTCAATAAGTCGTCTGGATCGGTGGTACTTAATATACTACTTATATTCAGAGAAAGAACTTAGCTCAGTCAAGTTCTGTCTCTGAATATGACCCGACTCCTCTGGTTGTATAGAAGTCTATGCTTCATGTGTTAAAGCTGCATTCTCTCTCCTGACCACCAGGGGGCGACTCCTCTGGTTGTATAGAAGTCTATGCTTCATGTGTTAAAGCTGCATTCTCTCTCCTGACCACCAGGGGGCGACTCCTCTGGTTGTATAGAAGTATATGCTTCATGTGTTAAAGCTGCATTCTCTCTCCTGACCACCAGGGGGCGACTCCTCTGGTTGTATAGAAGTCCATGCATCATGTGTTAAAGCTGCATTATCTCTCCTGACCACCAGGGGGTGACTCCTCTGGTTGTATAGAAGTCTATGCTTCATGTGTTAAAGCTGCATTCTCTCTCCTGACCACCAGGGGGCGACTCCTCTGGTTGTATATAAGTTTATATAAATTCAATTCAATTCAATTCAGTTTATTTTATATAGCCCAACATCACAAATACAAGTTATCCTCTGAGGGCTTTACAATCTGTACACATAACATCCCTGTCCCGGGACCTCACATTGGATCAGGGAAAACTCCCCCAATAAAGATAGTAAAACCCTTTCACAGGGAAAAAAGGGGAAGAAACCTTCAGGAGAGCAACAGAGGAGGATCCCTCTCCCCGGATGGACAGAAGCAATAGATGTCATGTGGCCAGAATGAATAGCGTAGCGGAGTTACAGCACATTACATGAATATGACAGAAATTATTCATATAATGAGGAGTGGTCCATGATCCAGATAACCACGGTCCATGAAGCAGAAGGATACCTCCTTCTGCTTCATGGACCTGAAGGAGGTCCCCCCCCCCCTCCTCTCTACCGAGAGGAGGGGGCGCATCAGCAGGGCCATGGCAGCAGGCAGGACCGGTTCCAGGCAGCCACGATCCATGGCAGGGGGCAGGACCAGTTCCAGGAAGCCATGAATCCATAGAAAAAGAAAGTCGAGTTAATAATGTGCATTGAAGAGACAATAGTTTATCCAGAAGGAGAGAAAGAAGAGGAGAGGAGGAGTGAAAGAGGAAGAGAAGAGGAGCGAAAGAGGAAGAGAAGAGGAGCTCAGTGTATCCTAAGATGTCCCCCAGCAGTCAAGGCCTATAGCAGCATATCTAGGGGCTGGACCAGGGCAAACCTGAGCCAGCCCTAACTATAAGCCTGAAACAGCCCTAAGTATAAGCGCTATCAAAGAGGAAAGTCTTAAGTCTACTCTTAAATGAGGTGACTGTGTCTGCCCCCCGGACTGAAAGTGGAAGCTGATTCCACAGAAGAGGAGCCCGATAACTGAAAGCTCTAGCCCCCAACCTACTTTTTAAGACTCTGGGAACCACAAGTAACCCTGCATTCAGTGAGCGTAACGCTCTAGTGGGGTAATATGGCACTATAAGCTCTCTAGTGGGGTAATATGGTACTATGAGCTCTCTAGTGGGGTAATATGGCACTATAAGCTCTTTAAGATATGATGGTGCATCACCAGCTAAGGCTTTGTAGGTAAGAAGAAGGATTTTAAATACAGGAAGCCAGTGGAGAGCAGCTAGTACAGGAGTAATGTGATCTCTCTTCCGAGTCCTTGTTAGTACACGAGCTGCAGCATTCTGGATCAGCTGGAGAGACCCAAGGGACTTTCCGGAGCAGCCTGATAATACGGAGTTACAGTAATCCAGTCTTGAAGTAACAAATGCGTGGATCAATGTTTCTGCATCACTTTGAGACAGGATGTGCCGGATCTTTGAGATGTTCCGCAGGTGAAAAAAGGCAGTCCTTGAGATCTGTTTCACGTGGGAGCCAAAGGATAGGTCCTGGTCAAAAATAACTCTGAGATTCCTTACGGTGGTGGTGGATGCCAGAGCGATGCCATCCAGAGAAACCATATCGTCAGATAGTTGATTTCTGAGGTGTTCTGGGCCGAGTAGAATAACTTCAGTCTTGTCAGAGTTCAGCAACAGGAAGTTGCAGGTCATCCAGGTCTTGATGTCTTTAAGACACGCTTGAAGTTTAGTGACCTGGTGGATTTCATCTGGCTTGATTGACAGATATAGTTGAGTATCATCGGCATAACAGTGAAAGTTTATGGAGTGTTTTCTGATAATATTGCCTAAAGCAGGGGTCTCAAACTCAATTTGGCTTGGGGCCACCGCTGGTATTGTGATCTCATCGGAGGGCCACACAGAAAGCTCAATATATATTGTTTACATTCATAACATATTTTCGTCATACAAAAGGCAACCAGCAGTTTCTGTACATTTTTATAATAGTTTTTACAGTGAAAATATATATATATATATATATATATATATATATATATATATATATATTTAAATAACTTATTGAAACTGCACCGAACCAACAAATGCAATCCCTGAATACATTTGTACTTCATTCTATTTCTTGCCAGACACCTGGCAGCGCTTTTGCTCACAGCTGAGCCACATTGACCCTGATGGAGGTCACCGTGGAAACCCTGATGGAGGTCACAGTAGAAGCACTGATCGAGGTCACAGTGGAAACCCTGAGTACAGCTTCACGATAGGCATCACTAAGCCTGGACCTGTACTTGCATTTATTAAAGTTCATAGTCGAGAAAGGTTTCTCACAGCTTCCAAAAAGGTACATTACCCGACTGATCACTTTTGTCTGCTCAGGGAAGGAAACATACTCGGGACTGAGAAATGACTTCATACTACAGATCAAGCTCCATGGGGTGTGTGCACATGAAACATTAATATTACAACAGTTTTTGTTTTCAAAAAAAATATTTACTATATATTTGAGTCAAAATATGTTGTATAGAAAAACGAACTTTTTACAATGTTTACCCATTGTGCATGTTTCAGTACAGTTTTCAGAACAAGAACAACATATGTACTCTGTATCTATGTGTGTACTATGTACTCTGAATGTATGTGTGTACTGTGTACTCTTTACCAGCGCATGGTCGTGTGTGGAGTCGCACAGAGTAAAACTGAACAGCTGAGCAGAGCAGAGCTGCCGTCTCTCTGTGGCCAGTGTGGATTTTTTTAGTACACTGCAAGTTTTTTTTTCTCTCTCAGGTGGTAGTGTGTTTGTCTGTCTGAATAAAAACCAGTGTATCTTTGCAGCGTATGTAGGTCATTGGGTAGTTTGGGTAGGTCATTGGGTAGTAGGTCATTGGGTAGTTTCACAAAAAATGTCTACTGACACCTGAATCAACAAATCACGTTGAAAGGCGGAGCTCGACACAGACGCCTCAGGCTGTGTGCTCCTATGAGAGGCGTATGATCACACAGAGGAGTGGGGCGGAACCTCCGGACTTTGGCGCATCTAGCAGCATCTGAATCTTTTTTCTACTCCGTTTTTTCACGGAGCTATTAATAGAAACGTCCAGTAAACGTTATCTTATGGGGCCGCGCGCGCGGACCTCAGAAAAACGCGCGGGCCGCACTAACACTAAACTTTGATGTCAAGTAGGGGGCCACACAATATCGGCTCGCGGGCCGCAATTGGCCCGCGGGCCGCGAGTTTGAGACCCCTGGCCTAAAGGAAGCATATATAAGGTGAATAAAATTGGTCCAAGCACAGAACCTTGTGGAACTCCATGACGAACGGCGGTGGTCATCGAGGCCTCATCGTTTACAAATACAAACTGAGATCGATCTGATAAAGAACAGAGACAAGTCCTTTATCAGCACTAAGGTCTAACAAGACCAGAACAGAGACAAGTCCTTTATCAGCACTAAGGTCTAACAAGACCAGAACAGAGACAAGTCCTTTATCAGCACTAAGGTCTAACAAGACCAGTACAGAGACAAGTCCTTTATCAGCACTAAGGTCTAACAAGACCAGTACAGAGACAAGTCCTTTATCAGCACTAAGGTCTAACAAGACCAGAACAGAGACAAGTCCTTTATCAGCACTAAGGTCTAACAAGACCAGAACAGAGACAAGTCCTTTATCAGCACTAAGGTCTAACAAGACCAGAACAGAGACAAGTCCTTTATCAGCACTAAGGTCTAACGAGACCAGTACAGAGACAAGTCCCCTATCTGATGCAACTAGAAGGTCATTAGTAATTGTCACTAGTGCTGTCTCTGTGCTATGATGCTTTCTAAATCCTGACTGAAACTCCTCAAATAAACTATTGTTATGTAAAAAGTCGCACAACTGGTTTGCGACTACCTTCTCCAGTATCTTAGAGAGGAAGGGAAGGTTAGAGATAGGTCTGTAGTTAGCCAACACCTCTGGATCCAGAGTGGGCTTTTTAAGAAGAGGTTTAATTACAGCTACTTTAAAAGACTGTGGTACATGACCCATTAGTAAAGACCCATTGATAATATCTAGTAGAGAGGCGCTAATTAAAGGTAAAACTTCCTTAAACAGCTTAGTCGGAACAGGGTCTAGGAGACAGGTAGAAGATTTAGAAGTAGAAACCATTGAAGACAGTTGGTCGAGGTTGATGGTAAAAAATCCATCCAGACGCACAGCAGGGCCCACAGCCTCCTCCATGGCCATCCCACCTGAGGATGGACCGGCAGTAGTCGAGGGCAGGAGATCACCGATCCTGTCTCTAATGGCCATAATCTTACCATTGAAGAAGTTCATAAAGTCATTACTACTGAGGTCTATAGGAATACACGGATCCACCGAGCTGTGACTCTCAACCAGCCTGGCCACAGTGCTAAAGAGAAACCTAGGGTTGCTCTTGTTTTTCTCTATTAGTGATGAGTAGTAGGCTCCTCTGGCATTACGGAGGGCCTTCTTATATGTTCTCAGACTATCCCGCCAAACCAACCGGGACTCCTCCAGACCGTTGGAGCGCCATATGCCCTCAAGCTTCCTGATGATAAATGACTTCTCTCTTGATTTATTCCCTCAGTAAACATTGTAAACATGAGTTGATGTCTCAATCTCTAGTTTCGAGTCTTAATAACTAAGGATGGGTTAAATGCAGAGGATAATTTCTTCTTAAACTGATTGACAGGTTGACATCATGGCGTTTTAATAGGTTTGTTGGAGACGAGCTAGTTCTGATCAGAATCGATCACCAGAGATCGGGGGTGCACAATGCATCCTGGGTAGATTTGTGTCCGACTTGCTCCCGACTTGCTCTGACGTCATGAACACGTGGTTAACGATAATCTCACGAGAGCAAGGCGGCCGTCGATTTTAGAGCCAGGCGCCGCAGTAGCTCTCCACCGACTGCGTGGCGCAGTGCATGATGGGAAATGCCTGGCTGTCCCACATCAGAGAGCTGATTGGCTCTTAGATCTGACAGCAAACACCACGTGTTGTAGAAAATCCTTATTGTATGTGTAGTTGTAATACTTAACGCTGGATTGTTGACTATTAGTTTCATGTTTAATCTAAAACAGGGGTGTCCAAACTTGTTTCACCAAGGGCCACATACGAAAGTCTGGGCCACTCAGGTGAGGTATATCGCAAAATGAATCAAATGAGGTCAATTATGCTTTTACATATATATATATATATATATATATATATATATCGATCACCATATATATATATTAGGGTGCAGCAAACTATTAACGCCGTTAATTATTTGAACGTGCGTTAACTCGTTTTTTTTTTTTTTTCATTGGAGGGTCTTATCACTGCCGCACACAGGTGCTGCACTGTAAATCTCTGCCAGACGGCGTAGTTCAGACCTGGGCATCTTACGGGTCTCCCAGTCCGGCCAGTGAGGTCAATCAACAGCTCTGCTTTTACTTTGAAGGTGATTTACGTATGAGCGCGCGCTTCCGCAGCCTCAGCGACCGGCTTGTTGCCATCAGACTGAAGCACGTCTTGTTCTGTAGTTTCTGTCCTCAGCGAGCAGCGGGTGCTGCCTCTGAGATACCTTCACATCTCCACCTCATTCATCAGACTTCATGCTCTTCTTCAAGCCAACACAGACTGGACTTTTCTCTGAGTAAGAACAACTGAACTGAACAACATCAAAAGCACTTATTGCTTTTGTATAAAGTTAATCAACTGCTGGTCTTTAACATACATCTTTAAGGTAAGCAACACACTGAACATGACAAAAGAAGGAGGGGCTTGTCCCTCACAGGGACCCTTACTACTGAACATGACAAAAGAAGGAGTGGCTTGTCCCTCACAGGGACCCTTACTACTGAACATGACAAAAGAAGGAGTGGCTTGTCCCTCACAGGGACCCTTACTACTGAACATGACAAAAGAAGGAGTGGCTTGTCCCTCACAGGGACCCTTACTACTGAACATGACAAAAGAAGGAGTGGCTTGTCCCTCACAGGGACCCTTACTACTGAACATGACAAAAGAAGGAGGGGCTTGTCCCTCACAGGGACCCTTACTACTGAACATGACAAAAGAAGGAGGGGCTTGTCCCTCACAGGGACCCTTACTACTGAACATGACAAAAGAATTTATATAATATATTATATTTAAAAAATCGCATTAGAGGAAACTTGGCCTTTTCCAAGCTCCAGTAGAAGTCGGCAGGGAGAGAAACTGAAGCTGTTTCTTTAGAGAATCATCACTGCATCTCCATCAGTTCAGACTCTCTTCACTTCTTCTGCATCATCAGGAAGGGAGTCGAGAACAGCTTGAATTATTTCTCAATGCAGAAAGATCTTGGAAGCGCTGACTGAGTTCTGTCATGAGATGTGCTGACAGAAACATATTTCCCCTTTTTAGCAGAAAGGTTGACCTCTGGAAAAGCTGCTCTGATGTCAGACAGCGTGGGGGAAGAGCAGCGGTGACGTTACGTAGTTGAGTCTCAAAGAGACAAAGCTTCACACAGAACAGGTTCATGTGTGGTGAGGTTTGGTACCTGCTCTTTGTCTTGCAGGCTCTTGTTCAGTGTGAGATGATGATAAGATCAACTAGAGGCCAGGTCTGCAACCATAGTGTGTCACTCAGCTCATGAAGAGGTCCTTCTCTTTCACAAACTGGTCAGCTCAGCGGTGCAGGGGTTTTATTCCCTGAGGTCAGACTCAGGGAATACAACCCTGAGAGGTCAGACTCAGGGAATACAACCCTGAGAGGTCAGACTCAGGGAATAAAACCCTGAGAGGTCAGACTCAGGGAATACAACCCAGAGAGGTCAGACTCAGGGAATAAAACCCTGAGAGGTCAGACTCAGGGAATACAACCCAGAGAGGTCAGACTCAGGGAATAAAACCCTGAGAGGTCAGACTCAGGGAATAAAACCCTGAGAGGTCAGACTCAGGGAATACAACCCAGAGAGGTCAGACTCAGGGAATAAAACCCTGAGAGGTCAGACTCAGGGAATACAACCCAGAGAGGTCAGACTCAGGGAATACAACCCAGAGAGGTCAGACTCAGGGAATACAAGCCTGAGAGGTCAGACTCAGGGAATAAAACCCTGAGAGGTCAGACTCAGGGAATAAAACCCTGAGAGGTCAGACTCAGGGAATAAACCGCTGCAGCACTGAGCAGCCCACCAGAGAGAGGAGGTCCCGTTCAGCTCAGCTGACTAGTCTTCTCTCTGTGATGAAGTCTCTCTGAGAGGTTTCAGTGTCTCTGAAAATGTGATTGTTGAACTAGCAGGCTAGCTGCTGTTTGCTTGACTTTCTCTCCTTTATATTTTTAGAATCTGCCGCAGTTTAGACACCTCTGATCTAAAAACATATCTTGTGTGGTTGATAATATAAAGATTATTTATACAACACATCAAACGAACGGTGAAAGTGACATCATAACCCAACAGGATTCACACAAATCATTCTCGTCCTCTCTCGGGGTGTAGACATTTTAAATCAATAATAATATCAGTAAAACACGTTCAACCGAATGTGACGCTGCTGCTGGAAGCTGAGTCCTCCTCCTCCTCCTCCTCCTCCTCTTCCTCCTCCTCCTCCTCCTCCTCTTCCTCCTCCTCCTCCTCCTCCTCCTCTCCAGTGCCCCCCTTCCCTCCAGCAGGTCCAGCAATACGTCCTGGAACGCCAGCAGCGTGGTGTCAGCTACCAGAGAGGAGGAGGAGGAGGAGGAGGAGGAGGAGGAGGAGGAAGAGGAGGAGGAGGAAGAGGAAGAGGAAGAGGAAGAGGAGGAGGAGGAGGAGGAGGAGGTGCTGCTGCTGGAATCTGAGCACTCCTTGCTTTACTTCAATGTGGACGAAGGCTTAAAGAGAGGAGAGATCATAATCAGTGAAACACGTTCAACTGAATTTCTACAAACTCTTTCTTTCTTTAATATTTGATCAATTTTCTTTTCCAAAGTTTTCACATTAAATCAAATTTAACATAAGATTACATTTAGGAAACAATTAGAAAACATTTGTAAAATGTTTCCTCCAGGGTTTCTCAAAGAAAAGTCACTCTGCATTCCTGAGTCATTAGTAAAAAAACAAGTTACGCAACAACCTAAAGGGGCGTTTTGGAGAATGTACAAGTTACGTCACTCTTTAGGGCGCGAGGAGGACGAGCTGCAGACACACAGCAGACACGTCTCCAGAGAGAAGAGAGCAGAGCTTCATCACTGACCTCCAGCCGGTAAGACCCTCTGCACCTTCCTCTCTGCCTGCTGAATGGAGACCATGCTGCTGCACTGCCTGCAGGGCAGCGCTCGAATAGTCCAATGATGACGTCTGACCCTGAGCACTTCTCCTTGACCTCTGTGGAAAACGTCACGGGGTTAAGGAAAGATGGAAGGAGACTTCATGAGGAGTTAGGAGAAGACAACCGCGGTGTTTGGAGGATCCGACTCCACTTTCACTAACGACGTAGTTATTGCAGGAGATGTTAGTGACGTCAGTCTGCAGCGGAGAAACTACAATGTTCAGGAGATGGACTACAAAACCGCAGCTTAGATACTTCGTCCGTCTTCTTACAGTGTTGCGTCATAACGACATAAACAACCTGTTCACAAAATGGACTATTCGACCGCAGCCCTGGGCTGCGGTCGAATAGTCCATTTTGGTTAGAACCTTCTTAACTGAGTGAAATGACCTGAAGGACCTCAGTGGCCGCCATGATAAGTGCCGGTCGAATTGTCCAAACGCAAAGGAAAGGAGCTTCAATGCTTCCTAATTTAGCTCCTTTAGCATAGGAACCACTGGACCTTCCTTACGAAAGGAAAGGAGATAATGCCGACCCACAATTCCTTGCGGCGGCAACATTTAAAGTGACGTATCATTCGGCCGTTCAGAGAACAAACGATCATGACCGACACACGCAGATCATGTAAATAACTGTTGCTATAACTTGGAAATACTTTCAATAATCTGTTAAACCTGCTGGAGAACTAAAAACGTTACGTTGCTGAAAAGTGCTGTAAAGTGATCAAACTGCTGTAAAGTGATCAAACTGCTGTAAAGTGATCAAACTGACGTATTTGATATTCTCTCTGGTGTTGAACTGCAGCTTCAGCCTCACTCTTTTATTTTATTTGACTTCAGTTACAGAAGCTTTAGTGAAAGAGTTAAACTGGACGAGCTCTTCAGTCTGAGTCATGTTTCTGATTATCATCTTTTTAATCAATATTTTGTCACATTACAATAAAACATATCAAGTCAACACGAGTTGTGTGATGTTTCATAAACTGTTGTCTGCATATTTTTATGATCAGATTATAATCTGCATGTAAATAAACCATAACAACATAAAGGGATATGAGACACACATATATGACACATCGTTTGTGGGATAACGTATTTAATTCAGCATGTTTGAAACTGAACAAAGAGACAGTTTTAGTAGCTTTGTACGTTGGTTTCACTTTCATATTCCTTCGTTCATTTCTATTCCAACCTCGTTATTAAAGTAATATATGAACCGGGTTGTTTATGTCGTTATGACACAACACTGTAAGAAGACGGACGAAGTATATAAACTGCGCTTTTTGTAGTCCTTCTTCAGAACATTGTAGTTTCACCGCTGGCTACAGACTGACGTCACTAACATGCGCCTGCCGTCGCGTCAGAACTACGTCGTTAGTGAAAGTGGAGTCTGATCCTCCAAACACCGCGGTTGTCTTCTCCTAACTCCTCATGAAGTCTCCTTCCCATCTTTCCTTAACCCTGTGACGTTTTCCACAGAGGTTAAGGAAAAGTGCTTAGGGTTAGACGTTAGGAGGAAATTATTTGACTATTCGACCGCAGCCCTGGTCTTTAAACCCCTCTATCAAGATGCATCATGGGAACTCTGTGTATAGACAAGAACATGTACTTTGAGTGTGCAGTGACTTCAGGGAACACAGAAAAACTGCACTGCTTCTTGATATGATTTGGAAATGTTCATTTTATATTTTTCAGATTATTTTTTTAAACTTTCAAAGCCCTCTACGTTTTATTTTTGATCTTTTCATTCCTCATTCAGAAATCATTCCTTTTAGCTCCAACACTGTGGAATAAACTCCCCTGTGACGGTTCCCTGTCTGTCTGTCCCTCTGTCTGCATGAAGAGCTCCATTAGGGGTCTTCCTGTCACTACATCTTCTGTCCCTCTGGCTGCATGAAGAGCTCCATTAGGGGTCTTCCTGTCTCTACATCTTCTGTCCCTCTGTGTGCATGAAGAGCTCCATTAGGGGTCTTCCTGTCACTACATCTTCTGTCCCTCTGTCTGCATGAAGAGCTCCATTAGGGGTCTTCCTGTCACTACATCTTCTGTCCCTCTGTGTGCATGAAGAGCTCCATTAGGGGTCTTCCTGTCACTACATCTTCTGTCCCTCTGTGTGCATGAAGAGCTCCATTAGAGGTCTTCCTGTCACTACATCTTCTGTCCCTCTGTCTGCATGAAGAGCTCCATTAGGGGTCTTCCTGTCACTACATCTTCTGTCCCTCTGTCTGCATGAAGAGCTCCATTAGGGGTCTTCCTGTCACTACATCTTCTGTCCCTCTCTCAGCTCTCCACCATGAAGCCAGCTGCTCTGCTGCTGCTGGCCGGTGAGTGTTCAGCTCTAGAATACAACCTTTACTTTAGAGACGTCTGGATCCATGACAGAGTCGCTGTCTGTGTTTAACGCCCCGCAGTGATGGCAGCTAGTTTGACTTCTGCCTTCAACGCAGATCTTCACCTGAATGATACTTTAAAACATGTGATCGTCCATGAAATCAACTCAAATGAATAACGAGCCTTTAATCAACATGAGTAGGTCACGGTGGGACTATTTAGTTCCATAGATTCAGTTGTTCATGAAGGACTTAACCTTTAACTTACATTTATGAATTCAATAATGGATTCAGATTCCCGTAGTAACACACACTGAAAGGAAAATATGGATTCAATTCATTTAATCAGAATCAGAACCAGAACCATTTAATGCCACGTATGTTTTCACATACAAGGAATGTATCATGGCGGGTGGTGAGTAACATCAAACAATAAACAGAGTTTCATAATCATTTACACCCAGAATTCATCTGAAGTCAGAAGTGTGAATTATGAAAGAACAGTAATAATGGATGCTTGCTGTTCTTTTCCTTCACATCCACGCTGTAGCTGCTGCCAGCCAGCTGGACCTGTCTCAATCAGTCATCATGAATGCTTTTGGAGAGGTGGACATCAGCTCGTGTCCCATCACCTTTTATGGACACTCATCCTCATGGATGGAAGTGAGTGAAGTTAAAGCATGTTATTGTTATTATCTAACACAGCGGTCCCCAACAATATTTGGCTTATTGCAGGATAAAGCAAGAAGGTGCTGAAGCCTTCTTGGCAGTTTCTGTCACATGGGCATTTTCCCGAGTTACGTTCTGGACCGATGCGATGTGCTCATCGCCTCGAATTTCACCTCAGCAAGAGTTGAAAAAGCACTGAGGTAGTGATGCTGAGATGAATCCGATGGGATCCCTTCTCTGGATTTCCTCCGGCGGGTTTATTACCCGTATGTTGTTGTGTGATGGTCCTCGTGTTGGGCCGGAGTAGCTTCCATGCTCATGTGTTTGTCCCGTATAGTTTCTTCTGCAAGACTCGCCCGTTTTGAGATGTCATTGTGGTCTTTTCTGAGTGACAAGATAGCCGAGACTTCTTTGTGGATCTCGTCCGAGCGGTTTTCGAGAACTGCTCTTCAATAAACTACGTTGTCGTCGTAGTGCGGCGTCAATCATGGCGGCTAACTCGTTGTCATTGTTGGCGTCCCAAGAGAGTTCTTGGGACGTCTTATGCCGTGTTCACACCAAATGTCGTGTCTGGGTTCATGATATTATCTATAGTCGTGTCTGGGTTCATAATATTATCTATAGTCGTGTCTGGGTTCATAATATTATCTATAGTCGTGTCTGGGTTCATAATATTATCTATAGTCGTGTCTGGGTTCATGATATTACCTGTAGTCGTGTCTGGGTTCATAATATTATCTATAGTCGTGTCTGGGTTCATAATATTACCTGTAGTCGTGTCTGGGTTCATAATATTATCTATAGTCGTGTCTGGGTTCATAATATCATTACGCGCAAATATTTCGCAACCCTTTTGATGTGAACACGGCATTACTCATCAGACCATCAGCCATTCCATCCTCAATCCGACACTTTAAGGCAGAGTTCATCCAGACAAAGTGTGAGTCGGTGGTTAATTATGGTAAAGAGGTAGCGGAGAGCAAAAGTCTTAAGCGGCCATCTTCTTTGTTGTGTCACTTGACATCAGAATTTTTTTAAATATTATTTTGGTTTGAACTGAGTTTGTTTTTGAGATATAAAAAAACACCACGAACAGTTAAAATGGTGCAGTGTATGTTATTAACAGTTTAATGAAATGATGCTGATTCAAAGTCTGTCTCTAGAAGATGAACATTGTTGTTACTTCATGAATGTCGTCTCTGCTTTACAGGTGGTGTTCAGTCAAGATTCACCTGTTGAAGTTTGTTTCAAAACTGAACAAAGTCTATCGTCTAGAGACTGTCTGACGCTGAGCGGAGGAGGATCAAACAATGTGGACGTGACCATCCAGCCAACCACCACTGGTCCTGGATCAGATCTTCATAACGCTCTGACAGACATAACAACCACTTCAACTTGCTCTGTGTCCCTCCAATTCAAAACAGATTCAACCGACCTGGTGAGTCCTCATCAGGTCATGTTTCACTTTAATGTTCTGTTGAAGACGTGAGCATCTCAAAGACATCGTGGTGAAGGGAACCTCACAGCTAATTATTATTATTATTTATGAAAGATTTTGGAAGATTTTCCTAATATTCTGTCTCTTGTCTGTTTTTGCTTTCAGATGGAATTATATTTCTACAACTTTGACACACAAGCAGCTCTCAAACTCTTGACTTTTCCTGATTTTAAAAATGATTCTGTAAGTATATGTGAGCTATGACTCTGTTACTATGGCAACATCTGACCTCAAACCAACGTGCTTCATGACAAGTGAAGTAGACGCTGACCTCAGGGTGTGACCTCAGGATGTGACCTCAGGATGTGACCTGAGGGTGTGACCTCAGGGTGTGACCTCAGGATGTGAGATGTGACCTCAGGATGTGACCTGAGGGTGTGACCTCAGGGTGTGACCTCAGGGTGTGACCTGAGGGTGTGACCTCAGGATGTGAGATGTGACCTCAGGATGTGACCTCAGGGTGTGACCTGAGGGTGTGACCTCAGGATGTGACCTCAGGGTGTGACCTCAGGGTGTGACCTCAGGATGTGAGATGTGACCTCAGGATGTGACCTCAGGGTGTGACCTCAGGATGTGACCTGAGGGTGTGACCTCAGGGTGTGACCTCAGGATGTGAGATGTGACCTCAGGATGTGAACTCAGGGTGTGACCTCAGGGTGTGACCTCAGGGTGTGAACTCAGGGCTACTTGTGGATTGGTTCAAACGTCTTTGTTGGTGTTCAGTGGATTCTGTAAAAACCTTTTCATGAGACGTCTGTGTTTTAGGCGTTGCTGGTCATTTATAGAAAATGCTTCTCGCTTCTTGAGTCTCATTGTAGTAAATGTGAGGAACTAGCTGGGGCATCATGAGCAGGGCTGATCATAAATAATGATCTCTAATAGTTATGGAGGGCAGAAGCTGCTCTTAGACTTTGTCTGGGAGGTGAAGGGTTAACTTCTGGTCATGTGATGCAGATTTAGACGTTCTACACTGGTCACTCAGGAATGTTTTAACTTTGATTTGTGTCCATAACTTGTATAGGTACTGATTGCATCGCTCGGTGGCTCAACTCGGGTTTCATGGAACTTTTCTAAGAAGCAAACATCCGAAGGAGCTTTCGAGGACATCAGCGGATGCAGAGGACCAGGTAGGCAAATCAGCTGGTTCCCAAAGAAAAGGGACTGGGACTCTTCAGGGATCCTCTAAAAACATGTGATATCAAACTAATTTCATGAACCTCTTCTCACCTCCCAGATTCCATTTTACTACCTGATACAGCTTTTACAGACGCAGTCACCTGCACCAGGGAAGCCTGTAGTCCGTCTGCAGTCCTCACTGTCACTACATGTGGACCCTCTGAGGTTTGCCTCGGCGACTACACGTAAATATGTTCACTTTATATTTGGAATAAAGTCTGAATAAATGTTAGACTGATTCCCATGAAGTGGACTGAAAGTGACCTGACACCTCTGAATAGTTTATGGATGAGATCAAGATCAAAGCAGCAGAGATATCCTGGCTTTCCTGGATCCTACATACTTTAATAAACTGATCTGTATGTGTCAAATTGGTGGAGTACTCTTCTAGTGTCAGGATTTATATTCCTCAAATGTATTTGAACTGGAAGCTTCATCTTCATCTTCATCAGATAAAACATCTTTGAGTCTTTGGGTTCTTTTGATCTCCATCAGGTGTCAACCACCCTTTGTGTGCACTGTGACCGGCTCCACTGTCATCGACTTCCACAACAGAGGCGTCTCTATCGAGGATCGCTGTGATTACACGCTGATGAGGCCTCAAGGAACCTCTGATGATGCGCTCATGGCCGGTTTCCAGGACGGACGCCGTAAAGACGTGTCATTTTTGGACCATTTGACAATAAAGCTGCTAGCTGGAAACATTTATCTGGGACAAGGTGGAAGAGTTGTGGTGAGCTCACCATCTAGAAACAGTCTTCATGGGTCCTTTGATCGACCTCTGAGGGTCACTACAAGCCAGTTCCTGTGTGTTGATGAAACACTTTCTATAGATGCAGTAGAAGTATAAAGAGCATCACAGAGAAATACTCCAGTGAAGCTTTGCAGAATGAATTCAGTATCTGTGGACAGTTGTTCCTTTCCCCCAATGAAAAGGTGTCAAACACAGTAATCCGTGTTATATCTCAGGATCTGTTAGTGATGCTGTTTCCTTCTCTCCACTCATTGGCTCTCACAGCTTCAGCTGTCAGATATGGACTTCTCGTTGCCGTTCCGACGGCCCGCTCCACGGTTAAAGCAGACTGGATCAACCTTACAATGTACAGTCTACGACTTTACACAATGGCTATTTATAGTTGGGTACTAGTGCGACATGTTTAAGCTACGATTCTTGTGATAATGCTACACACCATTTCAAGATAGGATCACAACAGCAGCTACAGTCAACTTATCTGTCAGACAACAACAAACTAACAAACAAAATCTAAATCTAGCCAACTCACTGATGAAGCCTCATAGTGATCCATAAATCGATAACATTCCAACAAAAACAGTCTTGTGCAAAGGCAAAGGTCCAAACGATCCAATCCAGTAAAAGATTTTGTCCCAAAAAATTATTACATCCATAAGTATCCACGCACTGCTGTTGCATCATTTCCAATCAGCCGGCAAATATGCCTCATTACTTGTGAATTTCCGGTCATAACTCGTTCGCATGTAAAAACGTACTACCAAAATGTCCGCTTCACTCTAAGCTTTTCATTGACACCTCACTTGACCCAGTAGGAGCGGCATGTCCTCTTCACAGCCTACAATAGCCAACGAGAGTCCACGTTGAAGGAAAGTGCCCGCCCCTCTTCTTTTGTGAACAGACCGAGCCCACCGCGGCAGATTGTTCGGATGACGGGCGTTTCGTATAGCCAATGAAATAACGGAAAAAACGACATGCAGCTTCAGTGGTTAGGTTGAGATTTAAAAAGTACAGCTTTCAATTTACTTTGGGTTTGCCTTGTACAGGCGTTTTAGGGAAATTTTACAGGAACACTAGAGGTGTCATATCAACATACCTTTTTACTGAATCTAAAGCAATCCATCATATACAACCCCTTTCCATGTGCAGAGATATAATTAGATCTGTGATGTTGAAGCCAGAGTTTCCTTCACGTCTCGTCTCTGTGATGCAGGTTGGAAACAAAACACTGACTCTCAGCACCACGGCTCAGGTGGTTCTCGGGGTGAAGCTCTCCAAGGACCAGACTGGAGTCACTGCCGAGCTGCTGTCCTCCAACATGAAAGTCTTCTTTGATGGCAACACCGCACACGTGTCAGGTACTGAACCCTAAGTCCTACCTGGACTGAGCTTCAGAATAAAAGCTGTGCTCATGAGGGTCAAAGGTCACTGATTTGTCTCTAATTGTCACCTTACATTAAACAGGACCAATGGAAGCTGTAGAGGGTTTGTGTGGAAACCCCATTAATCCAAGCCAGATCTTTAATACTACTACGATGAAGAGCTCTACGTCTGAGTCAGGGTTAGTCTGACCGTGATGCACTGACTGATATTCATGAATTGTCTGTTAATGTTGTATTGGTTTCTAATATGGCGGCCTGTTTGTCGCCCCCTAGCTGCAGCACTCAGCACTACGACACCATCGACATTACGACCAACTGCAACCGCTCCAGTGAACAGTAAGACCTGACCCGTGTCAACACTAAACACTCCCTTCACCTTCAAACAGCATCCAGTCGTCTGCATCTTACATTCCCATGAGCCACGACACTGTCATGTGACTGTTCTCTCCTTCTCTCTCTGCATGGATCAGCTGTGATCTCCTGAACCAGTCGCCCTTCTCTGCTTGTCACAACCACACTGACCCGGCGCCCTACGTAGCCGCCTGCAAACACACTTTGTGCAAATACCCGGCGGTGGACGGTATCGACTGCCAGTTCATGGAGGCCTACGCCAAGTCCTGCAGACTGAAGACCAACATCTCACTGAGTGACTGGAGGTCAAAGGTCAACTGCTGTAAGATCCTCCTTTACTTCTCTTAATCTGCTGGTTAGTGGATGTTTAGCTTTGGTCATTTCAGTTAGTTTACATTTGAGGTTTATTTAATTTAGTAAACAATTTATAACGATGGTGGAATAACGAGCTCACGAGTTAGACGTCCTTTTCCTGCATGAGTGGCGCTGTAGTAGGTGGCGCTATGACTCTGAGAGAAAATTGACTTATAGACATCCTAAGACCATGACTGTTATCAAGCATGGCAAGTTTGGGACAGATTTGAGCAAGTCCAGAGGAGTTACATGAGCTTGTGGTTAAATGGCTAATCAAGTAAAATAGTCGCCCGCCACGGCTACACCATTCTGTCAAACATAAAGCTTTTCATAACTTTTAATTACGAAGGTCTTTAGATTGTACTGACCAAATTTGAAGTGAATCTGATAAATTCCCTAGGAGGAGTTTGTTAAAGTACAGAATGGATAATATACCTTGGAGTTAAAACAACTTCCACCTTCTTGGCAAACTACATAAAATGGGCGTGTAATGGCCGCCACTCCACGTCAAGGCCGTTCATGGACAACTCACCATTTTGATGAGTTTTCATTATAAAGGGCTTCAGATCATCCTGACCAAATTAGAAGTTGATCACAATAATTATGTAGGAGTAATTTGTTAACGTACAATGCCTGAAAACAATGAAAGATTTCTAAAAAAGCAGACATTTGCCGATTCACTGCATCGCCCCCTAGTGTTTGAATGAAATGGAAATGACAGGGTAAGTTAAAGGATGCAATGTGGACATATTCTGCAAATTTGGGGGTGATAGGCAAAGGGGGTAGGAAGTTATGTGTATTGTATGTGTACCCTTAAATATGTACCCTTAAAAGTTCATTGGTCCATATCTTCAAAATACGATGAGATGTCAACACGCTTTTGATGAATTTTGATGCCATGTTGCATTCAGACCCAGCGTTTAGGAGGAGTTTGAAGAAATGTGTTTTTCACCAAATTCAAAATGGCGGTAAAAAACAGGTTTGATTGATTCTATTGTAGAGCAGACGGAACTAGGGCTATGTGCCAAATTTCTAGTAAATAAGTCTGGGCTTTAAAACGGCGCTATAGAGCCATTTCTTTATGAACAATTGTCACTGATGCATTACATACAGTATAAGCATTTATTTAGATCTATTTTATTTGTTTAATTATTTACTCTTCGTGTTCAATGCTGTTTTATTAATACAATTTATGATATCTGCTCTATAGAGAGGAGTTCCTATCTAAATATACCTTTTTATTAAATGTAGAAAAGATCATCACATGTTTTATACATAATCTTTATCTGAAGTAACAAGTATCCATAGCTGTTAAATAAATGCAGTGGAATAAAAGTGGAAGTTAGTCGAGTACAAAGAAGGAGATCAATCCAGATGAAGTTATCTATAAATGTTGAGCTGTTCCAGGACCAGTGGAGTATTTGTGGCGACGACATTTCTGAACTGGTTGACATGAACAAGTTGAGCTGTCAGAAACAATCACTTCAGTTTTATATTAAATATAATTTAACATAACGTTACATTAACTTTGTGGTACCACCATTTGAAAAGGGAAATTAATAGCCATCAACACAAAATTGACTTTAGTCTCATAGTCTGCAGGTTGCTCCCGGGTTCTCGTCATGGTGTACAGTGACCGTCATGTTTCATACACACAAACCACATAATCAAGTACTTTATGAATTGGGCGGCTAGAGGAAAGGACAAAGGGTTCATCCTCTCAGGAGCAGGAACGTGATCAGGAAGGTTAATGGACATCTGACTCTTAGATATTTGGTATTAACCCACATAAGAAACAACGTATGAACCATGACTCATCAGTTTGTCTGCTTGTCTTCTCAGCTGATTCCTGACTGAAGCTTCGTCCAACAAGGAGCCTGAAATCTCTGCTTTTGAACAAATGTTTGAAGTTTTCGTTGCTATGAAACACTGCTGGCAGCTTGAATCTTCATTTGATCAGCTGAGATGAAAGCATTTAATAATTATCCATATATCCAATGATTCTTGCAAATTATTTTGAGATTTAGAAATTAACATTTAATCTTTTAATGAAATAAATAATAGAAAAATGGAATGAAGAAAACTAATAAAAGACCAGCTTAACCTTGTGTGGTGTTCATATTTTTGTTACTCAGCCAGTGTCCGTGGGTCTGGTGGACCCGCTTCATTTTGGGGTTTTCAATTCAACACAATCATACAATTTAATGTTAAAATACTCAGATGTTTACTTCATCCCAATTACAAGCAATATAAACATCACATATGGTTTATATTAGCCCTTTACCTTTGTTTGATCACATTTATGAATTAACTTGCTGGTCGTTTTTTTTATATCCATATTTATTCACTTGCTGGCTGCCGACGGGCTTGTTCTGGTTCTGGGTCTAGTCTTAATTTTGGAACTAGCTGAGGTAGAACCCTGAGGTCAGAGCATAGAACCATAAGATAAGAGAACCCTGAGGTCAGAGCATAGAACCATAAGATCAGAGAAGCATATATTTCTTTTATTTCAGACTCATGAGTCCATATAGCAACAAACACAAATACAACAGCAATATATAAAATACAATATGAGGACACAGATATAAATAATCACGCAGTAAAAAGTCACTTGTGGTTAAAAACATACAGACACTTGTTCCAATATTTCCAGAAATCACTATGTGTTGGCTCAGTTAAGACTTTTATAATTACATTTTCTGAGTCATTTAATCCAGTGATTGTCAACCAGTGTGCCGTGAGAACATTTTACTTAATTGGTCCCAAAAAATATTATTTAGTTGCCGCAAATAATTTTCCATTGTTGAGCGTCTGAGCTGCAATATAGTGTCTGGCAGAGTGATATAGAACAGGTCTGCACCTTGTTCTTTATTAAACAAACTAAACGGCCGTATGTTATTGATCGTATCTACACAGCATGTCATTTCTGGGTGGCGTTACAACTCTTCTCTGCACACAGGAGAGACACAGCGGACAGAGAGCGACGAAAAATATGTGGCATGCTTTTCACAATGGGATTTGCTGCTTTAAGCTATCAGTGTTAAAGCCCAACAGTTCATGTATTTGCAGGTCAAGACAAACAGGCTGCAGCCTGGAGCTCATCAATGACGTTTCTGATTCGCATATCGAGGCTCTGGAAATATTCTTCCAAAATCCCGAAAACACCCTGCAGTGACAAAGCCTGCTCACTTTGTGGTGGTCATTAAAATACATGAACACCATGTTTCCTTTAAGTCAGTAAGTCATACAACCTGATGGCTCACATATCTGCACTCATTCTGTTTTGTTTTGCAAAAAAATAGCTTATTGTTTTCCACAATGAGATATTTAGTAGTAACTAAACGGATATAACTGTTAACACATTTTTTTTTCCTACCATCATTGTCGTGGAAATTATTGTTGATAATTATTGTGAGGAACAATTAACATTGATATGTGATCAGACAGTCACTTCACATTTATTATTATTATTAAAAGGTGATCTGTGCAACTTTGTTGTTCAGGAAGTTTGTATCAAACAAGTAGCCCTTCGTATTATTTTGTACCCTTGAAGTAGCTCTCGGTTTCAAAAAGGTTGGCGACCCCTGACCTGGAGCATGTCTTGCTTTTCCTGATAAACCAGTTTCTAAAAGCTTCTTTAGCCTCTAAAAGGAGTTGATTCCATCCTGGCCTAAGATGTCATTGTTTAGCCCTTTTCTTGCAAAATGATCTACTTACATTATTTAGACAATTCACAATGTTATTATACATTACACATAGATCACTATTGTGGTTTTGGTTCTTACACTGTGATGGAAGATGCAATCAGGAAAGGAGGAATAGAGTCTCTGAATCAAAGTTGTCTTTGTCCGTTTATTTCTTGCAAGAAGGAAGAAGTCTGCTGGACGGTGAACACATTGGTACACATGCACACTGTGCTGGGCTCAGTTCTAGACTCTTCCTCATGGTGTTGGGCTCAGTTCTAGACTCTTCCTCATGGTGCTGGGCTCAGTTCTAGACTCTTCCTCATGGTGCTGGGCTCAGTTCTAGACTCTTCCTCATGGTGCTGGGCTCAGTTCTAGACTCTTCCTCATGGTGTTGGGCTCAGTTCTAGACTCTTCCTCATGGTGTTGGGCTCAGTTCTAGACTCTTCCTCATGGTGCTGGGCTCAGTTCTAGACTCTTCCTCATGGTGCTGGGCTCAGTTCTAGACTCTTCCTCATGGTGCTGGGCTCAGTTCTAGACTCTTCCTCATGGTGCTGGGCTCAGTTCTAGACTCTTCCTCATGGTGTTGGGCTCAGTTCTAGACTCTTCCTCATGGTGCTGGGCTCAGTTCTAGACTCTTCCTCATAGTGTTGGGCTCAGTTCTAGACTCTTCCTCATGGTGTTGGGCTCAGTTCTAGACTCTTCCTCATGGTGCTGGGCTCAGTTCTAGACTCTTCCTCATGGTGCTGGGCTCAGTTCTAGACTCTTCCTCATGGTGCTGGGCTCAGTTCTAGACTCTTCCTCATGATGCTGGGCTCAGTTCTAGACTCTTCCTCATGGTGCTGGGCTCAGTTCTAGACTCTTCCTCATGGTGCTGGGCTCAGTTCTAGACTCTTCCTCATGGTGCTGGGCTCAGTTCTAGACTCTTCCTCATGGTGCTGGGCTCAGTTCTAGACTCTTCCTCATGGTGTTGGGCTCAGTTCTAGACTCTTCCTCATGGTGCTGGGCTCAGTTCTAGACTCTTCCTTCTGAAGGGTCGGGTAGCACAGGAACATGCCCAGACAGTGAGAGAGGTGAACTCATGGTATGAAGGCCATCGTGGAGAGAACGCTGTCTCATCATCAGGGAGGCTAGGTTTCTGCATAGTCAGCATATTTCTGACTGACACAGAGGCGTCAGCGCTTCACTGTGACAGCGACCAGGCCGTCTCCAGACAGACACAAACACTTCTCAATAAACACTACTTTACATTCTGCACTTAAATGAATGGTCAAATAAAAGATCCCAATAAGTACACAGAACAAGTGTTTTAGTGTACAAACCATGACATCATTGTGATTATTAGTTTGATAAGATTAGTCTAAACTACAACACTTTAAGATGACACACAGTTGAACCTGCTATGGAGCTGAAATGCACCAGGGGGCAGTGTCACGCTGTGGATCAGTTTAATGAGTCAAAACTACAAATCATTCTGAGGACAATTATTATTGTCTTTTTGTGACTACAATATGCAAGTTATACAAGTAATATTGTGATTATTGATTATTCTTAATATTATGTCGTAACGAGTTCATGATCATAATTACTTTCCTTTAATATTAATTTATCTTTTAAATGTTGTTTGAGTCATTTGGCTGCTGTGACACTACCATGTGAACCATGATAATCAAAACTACACACACACACACACACACACACACACACACACACACACAGACACACACACACACACACACACACACACACACACACACACACACACACACACACACACACACACACACACACACACACTCACATGCTGTCTGCCTCCACCAGAGGGCGGTAGTGACTTAGTTTTGTTCAGAGAAACATCAAAAGCATGGAAGGTCGCAGGAGAAGTACTAATACATGTTACTAAAGTATAATCCACTAAATGCACCTAAATGAGTAACAAAGTACTTTGTGGTATTATGCAGGTAGAGTGTTCTCCTTCAGCGGCTGTAGCTCAGGGGGATGAGTGGTCGTCCAGGAACCACAAGGTCGGCGGTTCGATCCCCAGTCCCCTGTCCCTGAGACACTGACCCCCAGCTGCTGCCCTCAGGGCAGAACACTGCTCCCCAGCCCAGGATGCTCACATGCAGAGAAGAGTTAAGGCGATTAATAAAGGATCATTTCTTTCTATATTAATGTCATTATTATCTTCGCACTTTATTGGGTAATTAAAACTGTAATGTAGATATCAGACGTACTATACTTTATATTCTATACTGCTGGAGAAGGTGGGATCATTTTACTTCACACAGACTTTGAGATGGTTTAACAGTTTAAGGACAACTTGTGAACTGCTTGCATTGTAATTTTGAGACCAATTGCTCTTTTATAGTTTCTCTTTTATGTTATGGATCTTTAAATCATTCTTTGTTATTTGTCAATTTTTTGGGACTTATTTCTGCCCCCAGATTGGATCAATAAAAACTCATCTCCTAATAATGTTTATACAGATCTTTAAAGTGAAGTCTATGCTTCATGTGTTAAAGCTGCATTCTCTCTCCTGACCACCAGGGGGCGACTCCTCTGGTTGTATAGAAGTCTATGCTTCATGTGTTAAAGCTGCATTCTCTCTCCTGACCACCAGGGGGCGACTCCTCTGGTTGTATAGAAGTCTATGCTTCATGTGTTAAAGCTGCATTCTCTCTCCTGACCACCAGGGGGCGACTCCTCTGGTTGTATAGAAGTCTATGCTTCATGTGTTAAAGCTGCATTCTCTCTCCTGACCACCAGGGGGCGACTCCTCTGGTTGTATAGAAGTCTATGCTTCATGTGTTAAAGCTGCATTCTCTCTCCTGACCACCAGGGGGCGACTCCTCTGGTTGTATAGAAGTCTATGCTTCATGTGTTAAAGCTGCATTCTCTCTCATGACCACCAGGGGGTGACTCCTCTGGTTGTATAGAAGTCTATGCTTCATGTGTTAAAGCTGCATTCTCTCTCCTGACCACCAGGAGGTGACTCCTCTGGTTGTATAGAAGTCTATATAAATGACTCTACTTCTCTTGATGTATTCCCTCAGTAAACATTGTAAACATGAGTTTATGTCTCAATCTCTAGTTTCAAGTCTTCTTCAATACAGCATGATGTTCATTTAGTAAATTATGGTCATTTAGAGTCAAACAGACCATAAAGCAGGGGACGCTTTAGGGGCGGGGCTACAGGGTGATTGACAGGAGCAAGATGAGGGTAAAGCCTTAAATACCTGAGAGAACCTTGAGCCCGGAGGTTAAAGGTTTCTCTGTGGTGTAACAGTCATTCACAGTTGCTGTGTTCTGTTGTGTAAAGGTACTTTAACAGCTGACAGCATAATGATCGTTCTTAATGCTAATCTCTACCAGACAGGGGGGCCCAGGTGGGCTCAGTGAGCGGCGCTAACGCCACCTTGTGCTGCTGATCCAATCATTCTCCTTCAAGGAAGACAGAAGCACCGCGAGCAGCAAGACCTCCAGTTGTGGTCCCAACGGGATGAACCACACACACACACACACACACACTTCACTGCGTTCATTATATATGTACAACTGCATGTAGACAGCTAGCTGAATCTTGCACCCCTGCCAGTTAGCGTAGCTTAGCATAAAGACTGGAAACGGGTGGATTTCAAATAATATATTCA
>JBAMJR010000616.1:7500-53507 GCA_038501785.1 Myoxocephalus aenaeus | reverse complement strand
CCTTCACATGTTCTTTAACATGTTCTCTCACGTGTTCTTTCACATGTTCTCTCACATGTTCTCTCACGTGTTCTCTCACATGTTCTCTCACGTGTTATTTCACGTGTTATTTCACATGTTCTCTCACGTGTTTTTTAACATGTTCTCTCACATGTTCTCTCACGTGTTCTTTCACATGTTCTCTCACGTGTTATTTCACGTGTTATTTCACATGTTCTCTCACGTGTTTTTTAACATGTTCTTTCACATGTTCTCTCACATGTTCTTTCACATGTTCTTTAACATGTTCTTTAACATGTTATTTCACATGTTCTCTCACATGTTCTTTCACATGTTCTTTAACATGTTCTTTAACATGTTATTTCACATGTTCTCTCACATGTTCTTTCACACGTTCTCTCACATGTTCTTTCACATGTTCTTTAACATGTTCTTTAACATGTTATTTCACATGTTCTCTCACATGTTATTTCACATGTTCTCTCACATGTTATTTCACATGTTCTCTCACATGTTATTTCACATGTTCTTTCACATGTTCTTTCACATGTTCTCTCACATGTTCTTTAACATGTTCTTTAACATGTGAAAGAACATGTTCTTTAACACGTTCTCTCACATGTTCTTTAACACATTCTCTCACATGTTCTTTCACATGTTTTAATGTTTAGTCTACTGCATGTTCTCTCACGTGTTCTCTCACGTGTTCTTTCACATGTTCTCTCACGTGTTTTTTAACATGTTCTCTCACATGTTATTTAACATGTTCTCTCACATGTTCTTTAACATGTTCTTTAACATGTTATTTCACATGTGAGAGAACATGTGAGAGAACATGCTATTTAACATGTTCTCTCACATGTTCTTTCACACGTTCTCTCACACGTTCTCTCACATGTTCTTTCACACGTTCTCTCACACGTTCTCTCACACGTTCTCTCACATGTTCTTTCACATGTTCTCTCACATGTTCTCTCACATGTTCTCTCACATGTTCTCTCACATGTTCTCTCACGTGTTCCTGAGCTCTTCCTCTGGTTTCCTGCCGTCTGCTGGGAGCAGGAAGTGAGAACCGTTAATCACGGCGTTGCATCAACACATGGACCTGCTTCTCTCTCACATCCATGTTTTGTGTCTCCAGACTCGTGTGAGTGCAGTTAGTGGCAGTGTGGCAGCAGCAGGGGGGCGGGGCTTAACAAAGGGCCAATTAACCTCGCAATTAATCAAATTACCAGAAACTGTTCTCCCGCCTGTGCACAGCTGAGCTTTTTCTTCAAAATGGTCGGCAAAATCGAACGCAGCGATGCTCAGCAAGCAGGCGGGTGTTCAGTTCCATCTCCTTCAGTCATGAAGCTGAAAGTAGAAGCTGAGAAGAAGAGAAGAAGAAGCAGAAGATGAAGGTCCAAACATAGCACAGGAGCGAGCAGTGAACCGATGTCCTCATGATCAGGTCCGTCTGCAGCGTTAAGGCTTCAACTGACTTCTGCACTCAGAGGGATTAAAACCATTAAGACAATTTATATCAAACATCCAGCATCGGGCAATCATCTCTCTTATTGCATCACCTCCTCCATCCCTCATCCCTCATCCCTCCATCCATCCATCCCTCCCTCATCCCTCCCAGCGTGCACACATAATAGTTGAGGCCGTGGCTGTGGGCGGAGGATGCTTCTGAGAATGAGACGGATTGACGTTGAAGAGGAAAATGAAAATATAATAAATGAATTAAAGGCTGGTGGTGTGGAACTAATCCGCTCTGATTGGGGGTCGGTCAGTGAACTGCTGGGGTCTGAGCCAACAGTAGACCTTCATCGTGTTGAGGAAGACGAGCGGGTCGTCCATTAGTCTCAGTGCCGGTGGTTTGATCCCCGGCTCCTCCGTCCACGAGCTGCAGCGGCTTCAAGACACAAGACGCTGCAGCGCCAGTAGTCCAGCGGTCAATATTACGGCTTTATGAATGCAGCATTTATAGAGGGGAGGGGGGGGGGGGGTCACCATCACGTGGAAGAGAAGAGAGGAGGAGAGGAGAAAAGAGGAGGAGAAGAGGAGGAGAGGAGAAAAGAGGAGGAGAGGAGAAGAGATCTGCAGCTTCACATTAAAATTAAAGCGCTCATTAAAGCTAATTGCCAATTTATGGAATCTGGAGAATGAATCCAGCTTCCTGCTCGCTCCGGATCTCACCGCCTGTCAATCAAAACGGGCAGAAAAGAGTCCATAACTACTTCTTCTTCTTCTTCTTCTTCTTCTTCTTCTTCTTCTTCTTCTTCTTCTTCTTCTTCTTCTTCTTCTTCCTCCTCCTCCTCCTCCTCCTCCTCCTCCCCATCAAGCTGAATAAAACACATTATTTGAGTGTCTTTGAAAACATTTTAATTAGAGTTGTACTGTAATGATCTTTTGTTTAATTCAGACTTTATTGACTAATCTGACGATTGTTCTGTCAACTAATCGATTTGTCCATGAAATGCGAGGCGATGATTTTAATCCCAGGTGACATCATTAAAATCTTAGTTTAGTCTGAAAGGTTTTCTGTCTCTGAAACGGCAGCTTTGTGTCAGAAGAATATTTAAGATCAACGGAGAATAAAAGTGAGTTCATGTCCCTTAATGACAAAATGTACCTGTGATATTCTAATAAAGATAAAGCAACACACAAACACAAAGTGACGTCACGGCTACATCCAGCCAGTAAAGATGGGTAATCCAGGTTTAACCAATCCAGAGTTAACCAATCCAGATTTAACCGATCCAGGCTTAACCAATCCAGACTTAACCGATCCAGGCTTAACCAATCCAGACTTAACCGATCCAGGCTTAACCAATCCAGACTTAACCGATCCAGGCTTAACCGATCCAGGCTTAACCTATCCAGACTTAACCAATCCAGACTTAACCGATCCAGGCTTAACCGATCCAGGCTTGACCAATCCAGACTTAACCGATCCAGGCTTAACCGATCCAGGCTTAACCAATCCAGATTTAACCAATCCAGACTTAACCTATCCAGACTTAATCGATCCAGACTTAACCGATCCAGGCTTAACCGATCCAGGCTTAACCGATCCAGGCTTAACCTATCCAGACTTAACCAATCCAGACTTAACCTATCCAGACTTAACCGATCGAGGCTTAACATATCCAGACTTAACCGATCCAGACTTAACCTATCCAGGCTTAATTTATCCAGGCTTAATTTATCCAGGCTTAACCGATCCAGGCTTAAACTTATCCAGGCTTAACCTATCCAGGCTTCATGAGACGACTAATAAAACACGCGTTAGAAAACAGGCGGGAAAAGACAAAGACAGGAAGTAAAACCAGACATGAGGAAAGTAACTTCAAAATAAAAGAGGACACAGATATAACAACCAAACAACCTCAATTCGAAGAAGAAGAAATATATAAATAGACAAAAAATAAATAAATATATATATATATATATATTAGTGGTGTCATATTAGCGCGTTATTAACGGCGTTAACGCAAACCAATTTTAACGGCGTCAATTTTATTAACGGCGTTAACGCCGGATGTAGCTCAACCGGAAGCAAAACAATAGGCACGCCGTTTGGGCTTGGAAGCTAGGCTAACGTTACGGTTTGAAATGAATGAATGGTGAGCGCGATACGGCAAAATGAATGATATTCAGTGAACTGAACAGGTGCGCGTGCCAGAAGGGAGAAGAGTGAACACATTGAACACAGCAGGAGAGAACGCAACGTTAGCCAGCTAGCTAAAGCTCCGGTGGAACATTATTAGCTAACGCTACCGTTTTTGAGGAGGTAGATTTTGAGGTGAGGGGACTGACAAGGCAGACGGTAAAGTGGTCCACCGTTCTATCAATAAGCAGACCTGCCAACCTGTACGCAATTTGCGTAGCGGATACGCATTTTGACGTCAAAGTACGCTGGTAAAAATTAGTCTAAAATTAATTTTAGACTAATTGACCAGCACACATTATATGCAATGCAATATAATGCATGACGAGTATTTCATGACTTATCAATATATAGGTTATATATCGAGGTTGGCAGGTCTGAATAAGGCTAAACTAGAAGTTAACACTAATACAAACATTATGTTTGCAGAATGAGTGTGTTAGGGGAGAAGGATGCAGCCATTGTTAAACAGCTGGATTGAAATGCAGCTGGAACTGGTCGTGGCTAAAACTGGAAGGCAAGGTCTCAATAAAAGGGCAAGAGGTGTCCTTTCATCTAGGAGATGTATTCTCCAAAATCAACAGGCAGGGATTCACCAGATGCATTCTCTGCATCAAAGATATAAATGATGCTAACAAAGGCAGCCATGCTCTCCCTTACCACATTGTGCCTCATATACTGTAAATGTTAGACCAGTGACAGGCTGGCATGAAATGGCTTGCATAATACTTAGTAAGGAGGCCATAATCATGTTTGACTCATGGCTGAAGTTAAGTTTCTCCAGCTCTCCCCAGGTTGGCAAGAAAAGCATCTCAAAATGCATCAGATTGATGCTTTAAAATATGGAATATTTAAATGTTTCTTACGGGGGAGCATGCCCCCGGACCCTCCTAGAGGGGTAATATCCTTCTCACCTTTTTCACCCCTGACCCGTTTTCATGCCTGGTGCACTCTATAATTTTATTTTGTAAACCCTTGTTTACCTGAAATGTGCAGTGATTTTATTTTGTACCGCCCTGTTTGGCAGTTGTTTTTCAATAAAATAAAGCAAGCCAATCCACTTTTTCATGTTGATAAGAGCATTAAAATGCGCGAGTTAACTATGACATAAATGCGATTAATCGAGATTAAATATTTTAATCGTTTGACAGCACTAATATATATATATATATATATATATATATATATATATATATATATATATATTTAAAATAATTAATATGTTTAAAAAAGATCTACATAGTGCAATATTAGATTATTTTTGGTGAACAAACCGGGCGTCTCCTCCCAACTCTTCACATACTGAAGCTTTGTCTCTTTGGCGTAACTTTCCAGCTGACTGGCAGCTCAAAGTATAAGATACGACGAGACAGAACATAAATACTTTACTGTCCTCTGTCTGACGTCACAACCCAGTCCGGTCGCAGTGAGGAAGGAGAGTGAGGAGGAGGAGGAAGGTGAGTGAGGAGGAGGAAGGTGAGGAAGGTGAGGAAGCTGAGGAGGGGCCTCCAGCATCTGCAGTAGAGACATTCATTTCAGCAGAGTTCCTCCAGGCAAACTATTTGCTAACACACACACACACACACACACACACTCTGGCTCTCAGCGACAGCGCGCTGCCAGCTGGTTGTGAACAAGCGTTCTAGTCGGTGTCAGCGAGCTCTTCCTCCGGCGCCCAGCGATCCATAACGATCATCAGGACCTGACGGCTCGCTGGAGGTCAGACCGGCACTTCACTCAGATAAATATAAAACACACAGGAAGCAGGAGAGGACAGCTGCAGACGCACCACTGAGGGGAGGTATCTCACTGGATGGATGCTCATCAAGGACGTGCACGTTAATGACCCCCACCTTAATGACCCCTGACCTCAATGACCCCTGACCTCCCCTCCAGCTCCATCATGAGCGTTCACTCCGGTCCAAACCTTCATCTCTGACGACTCGTTTAAATCACAGAGAAACTGATGGACGTTGCTCAAAGTTCGTCTAGGAAATTCCTGGAAAGCCAAAACTTTATGGTGAACACTGACTCTCAAGCGTCAGTGTTGAGTTATGAACACTGAAAGTATGAACATATAATACTAATTACATCCACTGTGACTCAGTTTTGTTGAACAGTGACACATAAAAAGGTCCGAGGGGGCAAGACTTTTTGTATGCTATATATATATATATACATATATATATATATATGTATATATATATATATATATACATATATGTATATATATATATATATATATATATATATATATATATATATATATAGTATACACTCTCTAAATGATGTTATGATGTTGCCCTGATGAACTTTCCTCAGGACAAACCATCCATAAGTTTGAGGGACAGCTTCACAGCCTCCAGGGGGCTCAGGGCCGGAGTTTCTGAAGCTAACGATGCTAACAATGCTAACGATGCTAATGATTAGCTGTATTTATATGGAACATTTCATGAATGTTCAGCAGTTCAACGTGCTTTAAAACTAAGACAAGCACACCCTCACACCCTCAGCACCCTCACATCCTCACACCCTCACACTCTTACACCCTCACATCCTCACACCCTCACACTCTTACACCCTCACATCCTCACACCCTCAGCACCCTCACACCCTCACACCCTCACATCCTCACACCCTCACACTCTTACACCCTCACATCCTCACACCCTCACACCCTCACACCCTCACATCCTCACACCCTCACACTCTTACACCCTCACATCCTCACACCCTCACATCCTCACACCCTCACACCCTCACACCCTCACACCCTCACACCCTTACACCCTCAGACCCTCACAGCCTCACAGCCTCACATCCTCACACCCTCACATCCTCACATCCTCAGACCCTCACATCCTCACATCCTCACACCCTCACACCCTTACACCCTCACATCCTCACATCCTCACACCCTCACACCCTTACACCCTCACATCCTCACACCCTCACACCCTCACATCCTCACACCCTCACACTCTCACATCCTCACACCCTCACACCCTCACACCCTCAGACCCTCACACACTCACACCCTTACACCCTCACATCCTCACACCCTCACACCCTCAGACCCTCACATCCTCACACCCTCACACCCTCAGACCCTCACATCCTCACATCCTCACACCCTTACACCCTCAGACCCTCAGACCCTCACACACTCACACCCTTACACCCTCACATCCTCACACCCTCACACCCTCACACCCTCAGACCCTCACACACTCACACCCTTACACCCTCACATCCTCACACCCTCACACCCTCAGACCCTCACATCCTCACACCCTCACACCCTCACACCCTCAGACCCTCACATCCTCACACCCTCACACCCTCACACCCTTACACCCTCACATCCTCACACCCTTACACCCTCAGACCCTCACATCCTCACACCCTCACACTCTCACACCCTCAGACCCTCACACCCTCACACCCTCAGACCCTCACACCCTCAGACCCTCACACCCTCACACCCTTACACCCTCAGACCCTCACATCCTCACACCCTCACACCCTCAGACCCTCACATCCTCACACCCTCACACCCTCAGACCCTCACATCCTCACATCCTCACACCCTTACACCCTCAGACCCTCAGACCCTCACACACTCACACCCTTACACCCTCACATCCTCACACCCTCACACCCTCACACCCTCAGACCCTCACACACTCACACCCTTACACCCTCACATCCTCACACCCTCACACCCTCAGACCCTCACATCCTCACACCCTCACACCCTCACACCCTCAGACCCTCACATCCTCACACCCTCACACCCTCACATCCTCACACCCTCACACCCTCAGACCCTCACATCCTCACATCCTCACAGCCTCACACCCTCAGACCCTCACATCCTCACACCCTCACACCCTCAGCACCCTCAGACCCTCACACCCTCACACCCTTACACCCTCAGACCCTCACATCCTCACAGCCTCACAGCCTCACAGCCTCACACCCTCACACCCTTACACCCTCAGACCCTCACATCCTCACAGCCTCACAGCCTCACACCCTCAGACCCTCACACCCTCACACCCTCAGACCCTCACACCCTCAGCATCCTCACACTCTCACACCCTCACACCCTCACACCCTCAGACCCTCACACCCTCACACCCTCAGCACCCTCACACCCTCACACCCTCAGACCCTCACACCCTTACACCCTCACACCCTCACACCCTCATACCCTCACACCCTCACACCCTCACACCCTCACATCCTCACACCCTCACACCCTCACACCCTCACACCCTCACACCCTCACAACCTCACACCCTCACACCCTCAGACCCTCACATCCTCACAGCCTCACAGCCTCAGACCCTCACACCCTCACACCCTCACAACCTCACACCCTCACACCCTCACACCCTCACAACCTCACACCCTCACACCCTCACACCCTCACAGCCTCACACCCTCAGACCCTCACATCCTCACACCCTCACACCCTCACACCCTCAGACCCTCACACCCTCACATCCTCACACCCTCACACCCTCACACCCTCACAACCTCAGACCCTCACACCCTCACACCCTCACACCCTCACAACCTCACACCCTCAGACCCTCAGCACCCTCACACCCTCAGCAGCACCACAGTGATCCGTCAACACAAGATGGCGTCTGCGTCCGGTCTCCGGTGAGCGATGTAGTTGATCAGAGCTCTTGTTCAGGATATATGAACTGCATTCTGGGAAACAAGTCAGTAAAACCTCATTCCCTGCACACACACACACACACACACACACACACACACACACACACACACACACACACACACACACACACACACACACACACACACACACAGCCCCTCAGGCCTCATAGGCTTGCAGCGATATTAAAATGTGTGTTTTGGGTCTTAATCACTCTGTGAGGACGTGGGGATGGGTAACAAGCTCTCTCTCTCTCTCTCTCTCTCTCTCTCTCTCTCTCTCTCTCTCTCTCGGCCGCTCCGCTCACCTCGCTGAGCTTTTACTAAATTGGACGATTACTCACTCGGGCGAGTAAACATGACACGCAATAATTGGCGCTTGCAGATTTTACTTATTAGTATGATGCATCGATCCGTCCGGACGCAGCGCCACGAAGTGCAATCTGTAACCGAGGATTCCTGTTTGTTATCTGTGGAGAAGGTCAGAGAGAGAGAGAGAGAGAGAGAGAGAGAGAGAGAGAGAGAGAGAGAGAGAGAGAGAGAGAGGGGGAGGGTTCATATTATTAACTATAATAACATCTATGGTGTCACGGGTCAATTTCAACCCATATATACAGTATTTACTTCAAGAAAAAGACTAGAAAGTATTTTTTTCAGCAATAGAACTTTAATACAAACACAAAATGAAAAGCAGAACAAGTCATAACACAAAATATAATATAGATTTGCAAAGTCATAAAAACAACATCCAATGAAGCAAATATTATTTTCATAACTGGGTCAAAACCGACCCTAACAACACAAAGGTCATCATTTTAACCAGATCATTTTATAATTTAGTGACATTTAAAGTTTGTTATTTTATTTTGTTGAAATAGAGGTTCCTGACAAAGTCAAAAAGCCTTGATGCAATAAACACATTGATGTGGTTCTTTATGCATTTGAAACCTCAAACCCAAGAGGAAGGTTGAATAAAGTCAAGACTCAGGTGAGATTTGATGAGTTTAAACGTCAGACATGAACTCCACTTGTCTGCTTCGGGACCAGGATGCTCTCCTCCTGATGGATGGACTCCCTGCTCCGGTCTGGACAGGTGGACCGATGCTCCTGTTGCAGCTGATCATCACAAAGCGTCACTGAGGAGGAAGCAGCTCCTCTTCCTCTGCAGCCGCTCCGCTGTAGAGATGGATGGAGGGGGGAAGGCAGCGGTGGCGAGCGCCGGGACAGCTGGCAGCTTCCATTAAATGTTAAGTGATGAAGACGAGGGGGAGTGTGTGTGTGTGTGTGTGTGTGTGTGTGTGTGTGTGTGTGTGTGTGTGGACTCACCTGTCACGGCCCCCGTCGCCCTGCAGCCGTCCCCAGAAGCGCCAGCAGCACCGGCGGACATGATTCATGAGCCGGCTGGCAGGAGGCTCTCAAAACAATTTAAGGATAAAGTATCATCATTTCTAACGTCGCTCTGCCCGTTTAACTCCTGACACCACATCCCTCCTCCTCCCGCCAGCTCTGCTCTTCTTCTGTGGTTAAAGACTCAGGCGGTCTGGTGACAATAAAAAGGTTCTAATGGATGACTGGGTTGTTCTTTTTGTGGTCAGGGGTGTTCCTGAATTCAGATCTGGACCAAAAAGCTCTTCATGGCAAATGTTTCTGTGATCATTTTGCTGATCTTCATACTTTTCTTTGAGTGCTTTGTTCTCCTCTCAGAAACAAACAGAAGGTCTCTATGATGTTGGACTGTCCCTCAGTGTCTTCCTCTCTGTCTTAAAACCTTTTAAAAACCCACCTATGTCTATTCCTCTGCTCGAAAATGTCATCCCAAAACTAAAAAGGGTGTATATCTGCAACCACTAGGGTTATTTGAAAAAATGTTGGTGTTATAATAAAAGGTACACATGTGAGATGTCTACATGTTACTGGTTAAGAGTAAATGAAGATGACACGCAGAAAAACATGAAAAGGTTTCAGGTCCGCCTATAAAAAAAATCACTTTCAGGATGAATATTTCTTTGAAATGATGCAGCTGTAAGGTCCAACTCTAACCCAAATCATAGCTCAATATGTGAACATTCTCTAACCCAAATCATAGCACAATATGTGAACATTCTCTAACCCAAATCATAGCACAATATGTGAACATTCTCTAACCCAAATCATAACACAATATGTGAACATTCTCTTACCCAAATCATAACACAATATGTGAACATTCTCTAACCCAAATCATAGCACAATATGTGAACATTCTCTAACCCAAATCATAGCACAATATGTGAACATTCTCTAACCCAAATCATAGCACACTATGTGAACATTCTCTAACCCAAATCATAGCACACTATGTGAACATTCTCTAACCCAAATCATAACACAATATGTGAACATTCTCTAACCCAAATCATAGCACAATATGTGAACATTCTCTAACCCAAATCATAACACAATATGTGAACATTCTCTTACCCAAATCATAACACAATATGTGAACATTCTCTAACCCAAATCATAGCACAATATGTGAACATTCTCTAACCCAAATCATAGCACAATATGTGAACATTCTCTAACCCAAATCATAGCACACTATGTGAACATTCTCTAACCCAAATCATAGCACACTATGTGAACATTCTCTAACCCAAATCATAGCACAATATGTGAACATTCTCTAACCCAAATCATAGCACAATATGTGAACATTCTCTAACCCAAATCATAACACAATATGTGAACATTCTCTAACCCAAATCATAGCACAATATGTGAACATTCTCTAACCCAAATCATAGCACAATATGTGAACATTCTCTAACCCAAATCATAGCACAATATGTGAACATTCTCTAACCCAAATCATAGCACAATATGTGAACATTCTCTAACCCAAATCATAGCACACTATGTGAACATTCTCTAACCCAAATCATAGCTCAATATGTGAACATTCTCTAACCCAAATCATAGCTCAATATGTGAACATTCTCTAACCCAAATCATAGCTCAATATGTGAACATTCTCTAACCCAAATCATAACACAATATGTGAACATTCTCTAACCCAAATCATAACACAATATGTGAACATTCTCTCTGCAAAGGTTGACTTTGATAAAGTGAAGCAGAACAAAGTTAGAGAGGGTTTAGAACAGAGAACATTCAGGCGAGGACTCCAACATTTGCATTGGGGCACATCTGTGACATTTGAATTTTTTCATGTACCAAATCATATATTTCACTTGTATATTACTTATGGTGTTCAATACATCCAAATACAGCAGTTTATGACTTTATTTCATAAAACAAGCTGATTTACGGTTTTTAAAAGTTAACGTCTCCTGGTTTCCTCCGATGCTCATCAGAAGGCTTCACGCTATTTCATGCTGGATTCTGCAATTTGGAGAAGTTACCGTTTTCTGCAGTAAACATCTTGTTTTTTAGAAGATTTAACACCAGCAAATATGGAATGAAGCTGATGAATATTTCAATAGCTACACATTTCAACTTTGCAAACGATTACATCTTCCTTTTTTCCAATTCCATTTGGAGTCTACATGTGTTCCGGTGTCAGCAGCAGTGACAGTTATGCTTTGAGATATCGGGCACGTGTAGATCTTTGCAATTTTTTTGCCGTTGATTCAGTTTGTTTCTAATAACGGGATGGATGGAAATATTTCAGATATTGTAAAAGTTCACACGCCAGAATTTTAATTAAGACATGCCTAATTGTATGACATGAGGGATCTGAACATTGTTGACATTTTATTATGTGAAGCTGCTAGAACAGGAATGTGTCACACAGCGGAGGAATGGCTTTATGTTTTAATGTTTTAATGTTCTGTCAATCACCTGGTAGCCCCGCCCTAAAGCGTCCCCTGCTTTATGGTCTGTTTGACTCTAAATGACCATAATTTACTAAATGAACATCATGCTGTATTGAAGAAGACTTGAAACTAGAGATTGAGACATAAACTCATGTTTACAATGTTTACTGAGGGAATACATCAAGAGAAGTAGAGTCATTTATATAGACTTCTATACAACCAGAGGAGTCACCCCCTGGTGGTCAGGAGAGAGAATGCAGCTTTAACACATGAAGCATAGACTTCTATACAACCAGAGGAGTCACCCCCTGGTGGTCAGGAGAGAGAATGCAGCTTTAACACATGAAGCATATACTTCTATACAACCAGAGGAGTCACCCCCTGGTGGTCAGGAGAGAGAATGCAGCTTTAACACATGAAGCATATACTTCTATACAACCAGATGAGTCGCCCCCTGGTGGTCAGGAGAGAGAAGACAGGTTACAGCCATTTCAAAAGCGTGGCAGTTATCTGCTCACAGTATTGTGTCTCAGTGTTTACAGCTTTGCTGCAACAATGGATGTGTCTTCACGGTGTAACAAAAGAAACAGAAACATGCACTTTATTAATCCCCTTGGGGAGATTCTTCTCTGCATGTGACCCATCCCTGGATAGGGAGCAGTGGGCAGACTGTGAGGCGCCCGGGGAGCAGCTGAGGGTTCAGTGTCTTGCTCAGGGACACTTCGACATGTGAGCTATGGGGGGACTGGGGATGGAACCGGCTACCTTGTGGTTGCGGGACGACCACTCATCCCCCTGAGCTACAGCCACCCAAAAGACAAACATCCTCAATGTGTTCAATGTTGACAAAACAAAAACTACTAATTGGTGCAAACAATACACTGGTAGGTTACCGCTGGCTCTCAGTGTCACATGACCTGCCAGGCGACACCACTGTGGCCTGTTGTCTGACAAAACATCTCCACCATTAAAGGAGAGAGAGGTGAAGAGATAGAGAGAGACAGCTGCCGACAACATAACCCGACCTCATTACCTGACAGCACAGCTGACACCTGAGACACAACCTGCACACCTCACCCAGGTTCACTGCTGTCTCTTTGCACAGCGACAGGGAACTAAGGACCCTCTTGATATGGACAGCACATCACCAGGAGGAAGTCTGGAGAGACTTCCTGTGAGCTGCATGACAGCCAGGCTAATTAACTGGTTTTATTTGCACTAAACACGCAGGCACACAGAACAGAGACTCCAGTGATGACTCACTGTGTGTAATGTGTTCATCATCATAATCATAAAAAGGCAGTTGTTAAGCTGCTGCCTCCACACGGAGAACCATGTTAGAGCTCAGCGTGACGCCGAGACGTCACCGTGTGGTTTCTGTGAGACGGTGAGAATAAAACAGGTTTCTCTCTGCGTGGTCACAGAGCAGCTTCTCACCGCGCTGCCGTGACGTGGACGCGTACGCCTCGCTGTGTCGTGACGTCACAGCTAGCCGTTAGCTTCAGAACCCTACTGTCGGACTCACGATGTAAAATACCAACATCTCAATGGGAAGTGAAGAAAGCAGCGTTTACCGCCACTCAGGCGCTCTTGAGCACGGGAGGAACGTCCCTTCATGAATGGAGGTAAAACATCACAGACATGAGCTTCAAGCTGATAAAGCATCAGAATGAATCCCTGAGCGCTGTCCAAGGTGCTGATCTCCTGGTGAGGACCCACAGCACTGCTTTCTGTTTATTACATCCTGAACGTTGTTGTTTTGGTGTTTGCAGAAAAGCTTGAGCCTGACACGCTGCTCTGGTCTGAGATTTGACAGAATCTTAAGATCAAGTCAGTTCAAATAGAGGAAGAGGAGAGGAGGAAGGCACAACCACCATATAATATGCCACAGACAAATATACAATAAGTATGTATTCAAAACACATCACTATTCATTTAAGAAACAACTGGAAAAGAATAAAGGTTTTACAAATGTGTGGAAATAAATAAATATATTCCAGTGGGCATCATCAAGCAGCCACTTCTGGATCTGAAAAGTGAATCCAGTGCTCAGATTATGGGCTACAAGGTGATTGACAGGTCGACACCAGAGACGTCTTTCCTCCTCAGTCCATATATGGTCACTTCCTGTTCGCTGGTTGCAAAAAAACAAGATGGCGACGGCCGACAATGCTGAATTTGAGGCTTCAAGATGAGCACACAAACTATGTCAGTCACTTCTTATGTATGTTTATGGTCCTCATTTATGATTATTATGATGAACACAATACGCACACGCACACACACACACACACACTCACACACACACTCACACACACACACACACACACACACACACACACATACACACTGAGTGTACAGGCATGTGTCAGTACATCATGTAGGTTACAGTGTCATGTTATACAGTAGTGGCAGCTGCAAACAAACACACACACACACACACACACACACACACACACACACACACACACACACACACACACCCTGCAGGAGGCTCAGTAGACCGCATCGTGTGGCCTCAGTCTGTCCGTCACCACTCTGACAGGCTAGCAGCAGACCCCAGGTGTGTTGAGTCCACAGCTTCAGGGCCTGAATAAACTGCATGTTCTGTTTTACTATAATCTATAATCTATAATCTATAATCTATAATCTCAGCAACAAATATTGGGAACTAAAATGCTCCCGATGTGCAGCAATGTGACGATTCTGTTTCGTATGAACCAACGGAGGATTCCCTGCAGCTCTGAGCAGCTTCTTGTAGCCTCTGGAGCTCCTGGGCTTTATGTTCAGGTCTTTTATTACACCTTTATAACACTTTTATTACACTTTAATAATACTTGCTGTCATTGCTCTTTACTTTCTCCACTCAGGTGTTGCCGCTCGTTGCCTTCAAGGAAGTGAGGAGGAGTTCTTTGAGTAAAAAGCCGTCTGTGGACGACACGCTCGACTCCGTCAACAGACGGCTGAAGCTCCGCCCCCTCTGTTGAAGCTCCGCCCCCTCTGCTGCTGCGACGAGCGTTAAGGATTATTAATATTGATGTGCTCATTATTTTCCCTTGAAGTTTCACCAAATTCTACACAGAGCGACTGTGGAACCCCGATAGAATACAGAGTGTGAAGACACACACACACACACACACACACACACACACGCACACACACACACACACACACATGTACCTGCATTCAGCCAACGCATGCTCCAATCTGATTGGTCGATACCACAGTACTAACACCTGGTCCAGGTCTTCTGTTTATAGATAAGTTCTGTCAACAGACACAAAGCCGGAGCTCAGATCAGCTGACGGAGCAGCTTCCTGTTACCTAACAGTCAACCGCTCACTATAGCGCCACCTTCAGGCCGAACTCAAATAGATGTCTAAGAATAAAAACAACAGTTTCTTCATTTAAGATCCATCTACTGATTTATTTTGTGTTTCCTGGAGTGACTCTCTGCCTCCCTGTCGCTGTACATGACTGTCTTCTGGTTGGATCTGCTCTTCAGCCGGTGCCGGAGTGAAAGGTAAACACAGAAGTGGAGTCGAGTCGAGGAGAAGAAACTCAACCATGCGGTCGTTGTTATTTCCCCGCAGCAGCAGATCTGACTGACTGTGTAATTATGAGAGGAAGTGAATCAGTACTAACAGAGATTTAAAGCTAATGAGAAGACAAATGGAGCGGAGGTGAACACACACACACACACACACACACACACACACACACACACACACACACACACTAAGCATAATCAAAACATGCAGAAATGTCGACTCATTACCCGCAAATAATTACCAACTCATACTTATGTGTGTTGGGAAACTTTTGGTGAGCCTTTTTATTTAATTTATTATTTCATAAACCATATTCTCCATCAATTTGATTTCACTTTCAGAAAGATGGCCTTTTCTTCTTCTTCTTCTTCTTCTTCTTCTTCTTCTTCTTCTTCTTCTTCTTCTTCTTGCTCTGAATTGTATTCTGCCATTAGTCTAATAACACATAATTGCATTTTAAAGAGGTGATAGATTATAAATCCTGCCACCTCGTTCACGGCATGAATCTCTGTCGCCGTAACGCGAGTCCTTAACAACGCTCGTTCACAGCCTGCCGCATTAATGAACATCAATTGGAACCTGATGTATGAATCAAGGTGATCAATTATTACGTTTTATTGTTGACACTTCATGTTGACAAAAGCGGCGATTCATCAGGTGATTGTGAACGCAGCTCGACGAAGACGAAGAGGAAGAGGTGAGAGGAGAAGACACAGTTCCATCAGACGTGTGCGGAAACTCTCCAGCTCCAAGAAATACAACAGACCTCGTAGAAATCACATGTATGTATAATAATCTATAACTAGTCTGCAACATGGAAAAGGTTTGCAAGAGGATCTGATTACGCTTGTTATGAAGGTGACGAGGAAATGTGGTTATTAAATATTGTTTGTTTCTTTGGCGACAACTTTGAATGTCTTGTTTGTATGGTTATTTCATGTAATTTAATATTAATATATTTTATTTTTTGTTTACCTGTATATATATATATATATATATATATATATATATATATATATATATATATATATATATATATATATATATATATATGCTGCTATAGCGAAAATACATACATACATATATACTAATAAAGTATCTATCCATCCATCCCTCTCTCTCTCTCTCTCTCTCTCTCTGAGTGAGTAACTGTTCATATAAGGAGCCTTGAGGAGCTTCGTAAAAGACGGCGGTTCGGTTTAAAACAGAAAATGTCTGTTTTTCTTCCGTTGTTTCTTTTGTCTTTTGTGCTGCAGCAGTAAATTGGAGGCGTGGCCTCTCCTCATTGGAGGCGTGGCCTCTCCTCATTGGAGGCGTGGCCTCTCCTCGTCGTCAGTTCCTTCCGACAGTAGAGGCTCTTCCTCTCTTCTCCTGATGGGATCGGAGCGCTGTCGCAGCATCATGTGACGCTCGTCACGCGACGCCTGAGGCCGCCGGCGTCCTCCGGCCGGGACGAACCGCCAGGTGTGATCACAGGTGGCGTCCCAGAAGTCCCGGCGGGCTCAGTGTGAACCCGACGCGGCCGTAATCCGGTTTCCGCGGCATTACTGGATATTGAAAACTCGATAGGCGGTTCGCGCCGTGCTTCCTGCTAAGTGGCACGGATCAGCCGGCCCTTTGCACCTCGGAGGCAGCCACTGACCCGCGCTAATGCGGAGGAAGTGGATTCATCAAAAGCAGGTGAGGGGAAAAGAAAAGCAGGAAGAAAGCGCCGCCGGGCAGCGATAAGCTGATTTGTGTAGCAGGATTGATTACAGCGTAACGTCTGTTTCTCTGCTGGACGCATTAGCGTCCCGGCTCCTCCACTGGCTCAGCTTCCACCAGCACTTTTGTATTGATTTATCACGCTGTCTCTCTAATTACTGGGGAGGGAGGGGGGAGGGAGCGAGGGAAGGAAAGGAGAGCAGGAAGCGCTCGGAGCGCAGGAAGCGCTCGGAGACCAGCGCTTCACCTGCTTGAAACGCTCTCATGTTCACGGGGAGATCAACCGGCAGGAAGTGGCGACTAGACGGAGATCAGGTCCATCTCTGTGTTTACAGCCACACCTTCAGAATAAAAGCTTTCAGATACGTCATGTGCTTTGTGTTTAGTTTTACTGAAGTGTTGGTTTGACCCTTGCACCCCACCGTAGTGAACCTCTACTCGCTCTTGATGTATTCCTGTCAATCACCTTGTAGCCCCGCCCTAAAGCGTCCCCTGCTTTATGGTCTGTTTGACTCTAAATAACCATAATTTACTAAATGAACATCATGCTGTATTGAAGAAGACTTGAAACTAGAGATTGAGACATAAACTCATGTTGACAATGTTTGCTGGTCTCTACCGAGTTGGTCCAGCACGTTTAGCCTAGCTTAGCTCAAACACTGGAAACAGGAGGAAACCGCTCGCCTCCTTCCATCAATTATTTTTGAAAAGCCGTCAGGGTCAGCTAAGCCTTCTCTGTTGGCCTAAACTGAATCACAAAGTTATAGCAATTTTATAATTTAATTGTTTTTCACAAATACACTACATGTATTATAATTATTGTTCCCTATTAACTTATTTTCTCATTGCACAGCTCCTGTCTTCCTCTGTTGCTCTGCTTCCAGCCGGCTGGTTAATGACAGCTCTTATCCAATCAGATTTCACCTCTGTTTCTCTATGGTAGAATAGCGGGTTAAACTACATGCTAGCGTTCTGGACGTCTGGTGTCATGCAGCATTCATAGAATACAATACAGGAAGGAAGGAGGGAGGAAAGGAAAGTAAAGGAACACTGACTATGTCGTTTCCTGTGAAGATAGAAGTTTATTTTGAAGACAGTTAGCATGTAAGCAGCAGCAGCTCCTGTCCATCAGATATCTGTGCTCCTGCATGAGGATCCGTGGTGCAGCAGCGACTCAGCCGACACCACTTCCTGTTTCTGCAGACTGCGTCGACATGTTGAGACATTAAAAGCTCCTCAGACCTGCTGCGCCGAGCTACGCTTGTCTGTTAATGGTTCTTATCGACAATAGCAAAAGCATTTAAAAAAACACCATCAGCCGTATCCTTCCAAGGGAAATCAATTGCTTGAAAAGATGCACATTCTCAGACAAATTGGCTTTCAATGAAACGCACCCAAACCGAGCCACATATGGCGAACACGAGGCCTTCAGGGCCTCCGGGGATCGGCAGCGCCGGTCGGTAATCCATCGCTCCAGAAAGCGGAGAGGGTCCCTGAGAGGTGGATTAGACTGAAACACTTCTCTTCTCCGCGACAGTTAAACTTCCTGCCGACGTGATGTTTGTACTTCGTCGTCTTAAATATGGATTTCAACCTTAAACGTCGTCCCAGCTGCAGCCGGCTTTGTCTGCTTGTGGCTGCCTCCACTCTGAAACCTCCGCCTGTAGTCTCTACATGCGCTGTGCAGGCGGAATGCGATAATCTCTTTTTAGCACGAGGATAATCTCTCCCAATTCAACTATAATCAGGCAGACATCTTGTCCTCTGCTGACCCAGAAGCCTTCTCCTTCGTCTTCTTCGTCTTCTTCTTCTTCTTCTTCTTCTTCTTCTTCTTCTTCTTCTTCTTCTTCTTCTTCTTCTTCAGCTAAGCACTTAAAAGGCATGATAAAAGGGAGGTGGAGGAGCGGCGGCGGCGGAGAAACACATCTGATCAACAGAGCTGAGCCTCGGGCGTATCAATCGCTAAATCCCTCCGAAAGGGAGTCGGAGAAGAAAACACCGGGTATTTCTTTAGGAGGGGAAATCATCTGAAAAGAGGTGTGAAAACAGAAGAGAGAAATAAAAAAAAGAGTCGTGAATCTGAGCCGGCCGTGTGAAACAATGCCACTTTAATTGTTTCCTGAGGGATTTAGTGTTAGCTGCGGATTTCCACCCGGCCCCCGCCTTCATTATGATGCACCCCCCCAACGAAAACAATTCCTGGCACTTGTTGACGTGGGCACCATGCCTCCTTATCCTCCTCCTTTCTTTTCTCTCGCCCACCACCTCTCAATCTCCCTCTCTCGCCTCTTCCCTCTCACAGCGGGCCTCGCTCGCTCCGCTTGGCACAGATGGGCGAATCCAGCAGATGTTTTATCAGAACGGTTGTTTTTTTTGGGGGGGATTTTCTTCCTTCTTCCTGTCTTTCTCCTCTTTTCTCTTCTCGCATTCGCCGGCTCTCCTGCTGCAGAATGGATTCGGGTTAGAGAGTTAATGAGGTGATTCGCATCTGTCCAAAGCTGTTTGCTGTTGATTGTTTTGAGGGAAGAACAACAGGCAGAAGGAAGGAAAAAAATCATTTTCTTTCCTGAAATTTTTCAAAATTATTGCAAAAAAATTCAATCGGAAAGTAAATTAGTTTCTCGTTGAGTTTGCTCCGGCAAGTCGGCGTTCAACTTATCGGGAATTATGACAATCAAATTGTTTCGGAGAATGAAATCTTCTGCAATGTGAGGTCACGTCTACTCGTCACTGTCACGTCTGTCAATTCTTCCGAGCGCCATCCCGTCCTCAGAGCAGCGTTATCGCATCTCTCTGCCGGTTTGACGGAGACGCCGGCCGACGTCTCCTCGCCTCCTTCTGAGAGGAGGAGATGTCAGCCGGTGCTCCGGGCTTCACATGATGCAACGCTCCCCGAGCTCAAAGACACGGCTTCTGAAGGACAGTTTTGAACAGGTAGGAGAATTTCATGAAAATAAATAAAACAATGAATCCAGGTCTCGAGCTGTGAGAGACTACAAAGAGTAAAAAACTGTTTGTCTTGATGGACGTCAGCTGAACATGTGTCTTAACCTTTTAAACTCCAACAGGCCCACATATGGGTTGTTTCTACTTCTGTACTTTTGTTCCCCGTGTTCAAGTATTATTATTTCATATCATTTTTTTCAGAATTTCTTTGTGAAAAGAATGTATATTTTCAATAAAATTACTTTTATACCATATTTTGATCATAACTATGAACATCCAGCATGATCTACACAAGACTTCGCAGTCGCCGACTTGTACCACCTCCATAGTTCAGACCCTTACAACACCCCACATGCTAATAAGACACCTTTTTGGAAAGATTGTGACCTAAATAATCGGAATCTGCAAAGAAAATCACAGTAAAACGAAGCTTAGGGGTGTTGGCACCTATTTTGATTAAAGAAAACTGTGTCGTTGGGTTCAAAAATGGAAAAATCACTTTTTCTATGTGAAAGCCTTCTCTCACCGAGGCATGCTGGATCTTTAAATGTGCATAAGCCTTCCCTCTTGCGCTGTGACGTGTTTTTACAAAGGTGGGGGCTACAGGAAGAGCCCAGGTCACGGAAATGTGAGACAAGCGAAAATGTGAGACATCGGGTCGTCGGAGATTACGTAAGTACTCCAACTTAACGGTTACTTTCATTATTTTTTACAACGGATTTCTCTTCTCACAAGGGTTGTGGTATTTTAAGAACTTTAAATGAAGTTAAACAACGGTGTGGTTCCGGAGATAATTAAGGAGACGTAAAAAAAAATGTAAGATGTTTTTACCTTACTGGACCTTTACAATTTGCCTCTTATTCACCCGTTTACATGCATATCCATCATCACTGAAGCCCCGTCTTTAACTTATTTTTGAAATAAATATTTTGCAGCAACGCAGGAGTCGTTTGGAGAAAAGATGGATCTTGGTTTCTCCGCCGTCTGCAGAGAGAACAACGATGCTGAGGTCCCGAAAGCCGGCCTCTCTCCTCGGCCGCAACGTGAGCTCAAGTTCTTGGAAACCACAGACGGAATAAGTGTCTGCCGGTTCACAACATTACATCCTTTGATCCATTGCAGATGTATGAAATGCATTGATTTGTGCAGCTTTCAGGACCATATCTGTGGATGTGTAGCTGGACAAAGAGCCTCGCTGACAGCTGCGTGGCTCTTCTGTTTACATCCACGCTCACATTACCAGCATGCATCTGCTCATTTGGGTTTTGTTCACATATTTTTTACATCTCAGTATCTGCTGGACGCTTGAAGCATTTTTCACATTTTTCTCCATTCTTGCGTCTACGGCGGTGTAATTAATCTCGCTGACAGGTGTCTGCTGCGCAGGAACAAACAGCCAAATAATGTGGTCTGTTCAGGACGTGACGGCTCCCGCCGCGCTGTGCTGGGGAAAAGAAAAGATCAGCAGGTGTTTACTAAAAATGAAACCGAGTGGATTCAGCAGTTTACAGGAGTTCATTCAGAGAAGAGGGCGTTTTTTACTGATTATTCTCATCCTGCCTGTGTTTTATTTAGCAGCACAGCTGAGGCTCACGTTCCCTCTGAAGCGCTGCAGAGCAGATCCAGCTGCTGGTGGAGGAGCTTTAAGACTCGTGAAGTCCTGAAGGATCACCATTTTAAGCATTGGCACGAAAAGAGCGACAGTACACTGCGTTCACTGAGCATCAGGTGTTTAGAAAGCTGACAGATGCAGACACATAATAATAGGGACACATTGTTCATGCAGGATAAGAACAATAGCCTTGGTGTGCACAAGGAGGCAGATTCCCTTCACTTCATGAGGAAGTCTGGACTTTCTATTAACTGATGCCCCTCCCATTAAACACCAACGCCTTCCGAGTGTGCAGATGGAGGAGAGAGAGGAGTATTACAGACTTCTCACTAAAATATGATGGGAATATTTAGAAGGTACAATTATATTTGTTTCTCTCAAGGAGCCTGTTTCAAATGAAGGCTCTCTAGCTGAGTGTTAAAGCTCTCTAGTTGAGTGTTAAGGCTCTCTAGTTGAGTGTTAAGGCTCTCTAGCTGAGTATTAAGGCTCTCTAGTTGAGTGTTAAAGCTCTCTAGTTGAGTATTAAGGCTCTCTAGTTGAGTGTTAAAGCTCTCTAGTTGAGTGTTAAGGCTCTCTAGTTGAGTATTAAGGCTCTCTAGTTGAGTGTTAAAGCTCTCTAGTTGAGTGTTAAGGCTCTCTAACTGAGTGTTAAGGCTCTCTAGTTGAGTGTTAGGGCTCTCTAGTTGAGTGTCAAGGCTCTCTAGTTGAGTGTCAAGGCTCTCTAGTTGAGTGTTAAGGCTCTCTAACTGAGTGTTAAGGCTCTCTAGTTGAGTGTTAGGGCTCTCTAGTTGAGTGTCAAGGCTCTCTAGTTGAGTGTTAAGGCTCTCTAGTTGAGTGTTAAGGCTCTCTAGTTGAGTGTTAAGGCTCTCTAGTTGAGTGTTAAAGCTCTCTAGTTGAGTGTTAAACCTTTCTAGTTGAGTATTACAGTTCTCTAGTTGAGTGTTAAATGTCTCTAGTTGAATGTTAGGGTTCTCTAGTTGAATGTTAGGGCTCTCTAGTTGAATGTTAGGGCTCTCTAGTTGAATGTTAAAGCTCTCTAGTTTAATGTTAGGGCTCTCTAGTTGAATGTTAGGGCTCTCTAGTTGAATGTTAGGGCTCTCTAGTTGAGTGTTAAATGTCTCTAGTTGAATGTTAGGGCTCTCTAGTTGAATGTTAGGGTTCTCTAGTTGAATGTTAGGGCTCTCTAGTTGAGTGTTAGGGCTCTCTAGTTGAATGTTAAAGCTCTCTAGTTTAATGTTAGGGCTCTCTAGTTGAATGTTAGGGCTCTCTAGTTGAATGTTAAAGCTCTCTAGTTTAATGTTAGGGCTCTCTAGTTGAATGTTAGGGCTCTCTAGTTGAATGTTAAAGCTCTCTAGTTGAATGTTAGGGCTCTCTAGTTGAATGTTAAAGCTCTCTAGTTTAATGTTAGGGCTCTCTAGTTGAATGTTAGGGCTCTCTAGTTGAGTGTTAAACCTCTCTAGTTGAGTATTACAGTTCTCTAGTTGAGTGTTAAATGTCTCTAGTTGAATGTTAGGGTTCTCTAGTTGAATGTTAGGGCTCTCTAGTTGAGTGTTAAAGCTCTCTAGTTGAATGTTAAAGCTCTCTAGTTTAATGCTAGGGCTCTCTAGTTGAATGTTAGGGCTCTCTAGTTGAGTGTTAAAGCTCTCTAGTTGAATGTTAGGGCTCTCTAGTTGAATGTTAGGGCTCTCTAGTTGAGTGTTAAATGTACTTTATTACCCTTTCCATATTGAGAAATGTTCAGTCGTCTATATACCTTAAAATAACAATTGTATAGTCATAGTATTGTGGTATAAATATTGAATGTGGGCTGTTGAAGCCTCTTATTTTGAAGGAGAAATAACTCCATCAAGATCAGAACCTGTCTGAGAAACAGCATGTGTAGCAGCGGGATGTTGAACGGTCTGTTTCACCTGCTGACCTCAGTCACTCACCGAGGACGTGAGGAACTGCCGCTTGATGCGATCAGACAAGTGAACGACTGTACGTTTAGCGGACGTAAAGCTCCTCGCGGTTCCTGGAGGCGAGTGTGTGAGCGTGAGCTGCTAGCAGGGCAGCAGACACAGCAGCAGCAGCGGTAAAGGTACTTTATAGGAGGAACTAGAGCCCAACATCATTAACCTGAGCGATAAAAGACCAGCGGAGACCGTCTGCTGGGTTCAACCTGCAGCTCAGAGTCTGTGTTCAATACATCCTGCAAGAACGACGTCAACACTAATATTAATAACCTTAATCACTCTGTGTTTTGCAATCGATCACGGAGCGTTTAATCCTCTTTCAGCTCATAGTTTGGGTTTCGTGGAACATTTCCTGTCTGGTTCTTTTGATCAAACCTGCTTAGCCAACACGATCTCATGGCAACTTTGAATCTTTAGGTTTCGTCCTGTTTCTCGACACGACTTCTGTTTCTGTCCGTCGTGACGACATTAAGCAGTTTGAGGCAACACGAGCACTTAATAGCTTTAAGAAAAACATTGTGGTCGGGCTTAACATAATATATTATGCATATTAGTCATCTTCAAAAAAAACTCCCAAACAGCAACGCTTCGGTCCTGTGATCGGCGAACCCATCCGACCTCCGAACATGGCTGAGATTTAATATGCAATGCTACGTCACCAGCTACGAGCATCACGGGGATGCCTTCACTTTGTGACATCACTAGTTGGTTGAATGAAGGTTGAATAAAGGTTCAATAAAGATTGAATAAAGGTTGAATAAAGGTTGAATAAAGGTTGAATAAAGTTTGAATAAAGGTTGAATAAAGGTTGAATAAAGATTGAATAAAGGTTGAATAAAGATTGAATAAAGGTTGAATAAAGATTGAATAAAGGTTGATTAAAGGTTGAATAAAGGTTGAATAAAGATTGAATAAAGATTGAATAAAGGTTGAATAATCATGATTAAAGGTTGAATAAAGGTTGAATAAAGATTGAATAAAGGTTGAATAATCATGATTAAAGGTTGAATAAAGGTTGAATAAAGGTTGAATAAAGGTTGAATACAGGTTGAATAAAGATTGAATAAAGATTGAATAAAGGTTGAATAAAGGTTGAATAAAGATTGAATAAAGGTTGAATAAAGGTTGAATAAAGATTGAATAAAGGTTGAATAAAGATTGAATAAAGGTTGAATAAAGATTGAATAAAGGTTGAATAATCATGATTAAAGGTTGAATACAGGTTGAATACAGGTTGAATAAAGATTGAATAAAGATTGAATAAAGGTTGAATAAAGGTTGAATAAAGATTGAATAAAGGTTGAATAAAGGTTGAATAAAGGTTGAATAATCATGATTAAAGGTTGAATAAAACACAACCTTTGTTTTTCTGGAAGTTTAAGCCGGTATTTGATTCACTGGAGACTGTTGAGAGAGGGGGAGGAGCTGCAGGCTACGTTAGCCGCAACTAGCATAACACATCACAGTCTGACTGCGGGTTGCATTGTGGGTAATGTAGGCAGTAGATTTTGTCGGGGAAGAAGATGAAGTGGGATAATAAAGACAATATCTGTGGTCAAATTGTATTAAATGTATGCAGCTTTGATTAAAGTTACATATTTGTATCTTTAGGCCGAACTTTCAGCCACAGGAGCAAAACAAGGAAGATTATTTACACCGTCTTCCCTTTAAATCATCGTATTTCATAAATGGTGTCCGAGTTAGTCTTACATAACTGCATAATTCTGTGAAATGGAAATATTCTGGATACCATTTCACACACACACACACACACACACACACACACACACAGGAAGTTGAGGCGAGGTGAAACGACCAGTGTGTTAAAATATAAAAAGGTGTTTTTACGGTGGGGGCTGAACACTGACGCAACGATGCCCCAAAGGCAGAGAGAGAGAGAGAGAGAGAGAGAGAGAGGGAGAGAGAGAGAGAGAGGAAAAGCTCCGTGTCTGTAGCAGCATATGAAGCAGCTGATTGGCCGGCTGGCCGTTGATTCCCCGTGTCGGGTTGTTTGCAGTGACCGCCTCACACGGCGAGGAGGAGGTGACACTTTAAGGCGGCGGATAGATCAACAGCGCTACGGTTTCATTAGCTTCGGCCGCCGGCTGCAGGTGAGGAGCTTTTATTGGAGGCCTCTCGCCTCTCACGGCTCTGTGTGCAGGAATAAATGGAGGCATCACCGTTAAGCACCTCCTCCCATCGAGCCGCCGCATGACCTCCGGTCAGAGTCCACCCATCATCCTCAGCTGCGGCTGCTGCGTGTTCACATTATGGCCATTAACAGGAATCCTGTGTTTCCAGGTGAGAGCGGAGAGAAGGAAACAAAGAGGGGAGGAGGACGAGTGCAAACACAAAGAGTCTCGGCCGGGGATCGCACACCCGGCTGCTGCTTCACCTCCTGCTGTTTGTTCTCACGGCCAACCACCTGGGCTCGGGTCAAGCGGCTAACGATGTTTTTGAATATCGTATCTGCATCCTGATTGGTCCTCTCATCTCCTTCATTTACCTGAGTGTCTTCCTCCTCTCTCAGGACGATCTGGACGCGATGCCTTCAAATGCAGCTGGTTTCCTCTGAACGAGGCAGCTGTCAGGTCACACCTTATGGTCCCTGAACTCACCTTATGGTCCCTGAACAAACTCACCTTATGGTCCCTGAACAAACTCACCTTATGGTCCCTGAACTCACCTTATGGTCCCTGAACTCACCTTATGGTCCCTGAACCAACTCACCATATGGTCCCTGAACTCATCTTATGATCCCTGAACGAACTCATCTTATGGTCCCTGAACTCATCGTGTGGTCCCTGAACTCACCTTATGGTCCCTGAACTCATCGTGTGGTCCCTGAACTCACCTTATGGTCCCTGAACTCATCTTATGGTCCCTGAACCAACTCACCATATGGTCCCTGAACTCATCTTATGATCCCTGAACGAACTCATCTTATGGTCCCTGAACTCATCGTGTGGTCCCTGAACTCACCTTATGGTCCCTGAACTCATCGTGTGGTCCCTGAACTCACCTTATGGTCCCTGAACTCATCTTATGGTCCCTGAACCAACTCACCTTATGGTCCCTGAACTCATCTTATGGTCCCTGAACCAACTCACCTTATGGTCCCTGAACTCATCTTATGGTCCCTGAACTCATCGTGTGGTCCCTGAACTCACCTTATGGTCCCTGAACTCATCTTATGGTCCCTGAACCAACTCATCTTATGGTCCCTGAACTCATCGTATGGTCCCTGAACTCATCTTATGGTCCCTGAACTCATCGTGTGGTCCTGAACTCACCTTATGGTCCCTGAATGAAATCACCTTATGGTCCCTGAACTCATCTTATGGTCCCTGAATGAAATCACCTTATGGTCCCTGAACTCATCGTGTGGTCCCTGAACTCACCTTATGGTCCCTGAACTCACCGTATTGGAGGAGCTGCAGGTGGAGAGGCCGTCTGCTGTAAACAGTGCCATCAGGGGGCGGGACAACCATCCTGGAGCTCCGCCTCTAAACGTCCCCGCCCGGCCGGCTGTGAGCTCATGTAAATATGTGAAGAGGAAGAAAGGAAGTGTGTCTGATCGTCAGCGAGCTAATTACACGCGTGTGCATGCAAGAGGCTGCATGTAGAACACGCTGCTGAACACTAGCATGTTCTGTAGAGCGAGTCAGCTGCACTTTTACTGACAACATAATATGTTAGACATTTTATTTGTGTGCATCGTGTTTCAAGATGAAATGCTGATTTATATTATTCAGTTTGGTCTTTATTAGACGCTCACAGCGTGCAGAACAGCTGATGTGTTGTGTACTCTTTACTGTCTTTATTGTCTTTATTGTCTTTATTGTCTTTATTGTCTACCAAAGAGGAAAAGGTGGATTGACCAGCTAAGGACGAGGCAACAGAAGTACTTAAATATCTCTGTTTGGGTTCAAATAAGTACGTTTGCTGCTCCGAATAACGACGATTATACGTAACTTCCGTGGCTCGAGACGAGGAGGTTATATTTCGGTCTCTTTTTACACGACATCAGGTGAATAAAAGGTGAATAAAAGTCCGTCGCTGAGGAGGAAAAGGTCCTGCTGTCAAACACAATGCACGAGTCAAACCGCAGCCCATAATCTGTGCAACAATAGCACACAGTCTAGAGGAGCTCTACTTCCAGCAGGAAGCGTGAACACGCGAGAGGCTCCGCCTCCAGACCTCTGGGCCTCTTCACTCAGCGGGACGACGCAACAATCTGGAGCTCGTAATGTGCGGCGAGGAGGAGCACTCGTCTCCCAGCATGCACTCTGTGTTCTCTCCTGCTCGGGTCCGTGCCCTGGAGGGACGGGATAACGATTCATAAAAAGAGTCCTGTTGAGTTTCCATTTTTTATTATTATTATATATATATATATATATATATATATATATATATATAAGAGAAGAGGAGAGGAGAGAAGAGAAGAGAAGAGGAGAGAATAGAGGAGAAGAGGAGAGAAGAGAAGAGAAGAGGAGAGAAGAGAAGAGAAGAGAAGAGGAGAGAAGAGGAGAGAATAGAGGAGAATAGGAGAGAATAGAGGAGAGAATAGAGGAGAAGAGGAGAGAAGAGAAGAGGAGAGAATAGAGGAGAAGAGGAGAGAAGAGAAGAGAAGAGGAGAGAAGAGGAGAGAATAGAGGAGAAGAGGAGAGGAGAGGAGAGAATAGAGGAGAGAATAGAGGAGAAGAGGAGAGAATAGAGGAGAGAATAGAGGAGAAGAGGAGAGAATAGAGGAGAGAATAGAGGAGAAGAGAAGAGAAGAGAAGAGGAGAGAAGAGGAGAGAATAGAGGAGAAGAGGAGAGAATAGAAGAGAAGAGGAGAGAATAGAGGAGAGAATAGAGGAGAAGAGGAGAGAAGAGAAGAGGAGAGGAGAGAATAGAGGAGAGAATAGAGGAGAGAATAGAGGAGAATAGAGGAGAAGAGAGGAGAAGAGAAGAGAAGAGGAGAGAATAGAAGAGAAGAGGAGAGGAGAGAATAGAAGAGAAGAGGAGAGAATAGAGGAGAAGAGGAGAGAATAGAAGAGAAGAGGAGAGAATAGAGGAGAGAATAGAGGAGAAGAGGAGAGAAGAGAAGAGGAGAGGAGAGAATAGAGGAGAGAATAGAGGAGAAGAGGAGAGAAGAGAAGAGGAGAGGAGAGAATAGAGGAGAGAATAGAGGAGAATAGAGGAGAAGAGAGGAGAAGAGAAGAGAAGAGGAGAGAATAGAAGAGAAGAGGAGAGAATAGAAGAGAAGAGGAGAGAATAGAAGAGAAGAGGAGAGAATAGAAGAGAAGAGGAGAGAATAGAGGAGAGAATAGAGGAGAGAATAGAGGAGAGAATAGAAGAGAAGAGGAGAGAATAGAGGAGAGAATAGAGGAGAGAATAGAGGAGAGAATAGAGGAGAAGAGGAGAGAATAGAGGAGAGAATAGAAGAGAAGAGGAGAGAATAGAAGAGAAGAGGAGAGGAGAGAATAGAGGAGAGAATAGAGGAGAGAATAGAGGAGAGAATAGAGGAGAGAATAGAGGAGAGAATAGAAGAGAAGAGGAGAGAATAGAAGAGAAGAGGAGAGGAGAGAATAGAGGAGAGCGTACCGCCTGAGCAGCGCTGACATGTTTCTCTGCGCTTGTCTCAGACTGGCAGCTGAACCTGAAGCTGTCGTCTCGTTCTCTGACAGCGACTCAAAACCGGCGGTTTGATTTCCTGAGAGTTTAGATCACATCCCGTCACCTCGCCACTTACAGGTGCCGGCTCCGGTTTGGCTGAAGAAAGAAAAGACTCGGAAACAAAGACTCTGAGGCAGCTGGTCCATGAACACATGAACACATGAGAACATCATCTGTGGAGGTATGCATGTGAATATATATATATATATATATATCAACATCAGGGTTTCTCCTTTTAGAGGAGGAACACATTAATGATGCACGGTTCCTTCATCTTTATTCTGACTCAATCTCACTACAGCACCACATGTGTATTAATCCGCCGCTGAAAGTAGTCCCAACAACAGATAAGTGTGCACGTGTGTTTTCGAGCCGCTTCTGTACTTCAGTGCGTTTCTTTTCATGTTCGACGGCGTGTCAGAGCATTGTGGGTAAAATTATTATAATAATCACGAAGCCGAGGGAGGTAATATTCACCAGAAAGAACTGGGACATTCTCTGAGATTTGAAAGTCATAAATTTGTGATTAAGGTAAAAAAAAAGTTTTGAGAACAAACTCAGAATACATATTTGTGTATTTCTACATCTCTTCAAACAGCACAGACTCCACCGTGCGGCAGGGAGAGCCGACGGGGGGCAACTTTATTGATTACATTAATATGTACGCTCATGAAATATCACAGAAGGAACATGAAGGAAAAGACGTGTCTGCATCTCAGCTCCAGAGGATTCATCTGATAACTCACAGGGGAAATAAAACAGGTCTCACATAATATAACTTATAATGTACATAGAAATATAAATACAAGACAATACTATGTCGGCATTATGTCCATAGGATATCGGAGAGTGGACATGAAAGAGAATACGACTTTACCATGACTTTTTACACATTTCCATGACTTTTAAATTTGACCAAATCCATTGGTCAGAATGTGACCAATGGATCCATGACTTTAAACCAAATATCCATTACAAACATTTAGTGAAATCTGGGTGTAAACAGTAAAAAGTGAGTAAATGTAGTATTTAATCTAACAATGAGAATACAAAGCATACAGTAAACCTTAAATGACTCAAATGAATGAGACAATAGTTTGATTAAAAGAATAAACATTTATATAGATGCCTGTATGTATGCCTGCTTATATTTTGAGTCTTTCTTTTAAAAGCATATTCATTATTTCAAACTCAGCGTAAATGAACGTCATGAACACATGAATATAACACATTTACATGACTTTTACTAAACTTTTGGGATTTTTTTTTTTTCAAGGACTTTTCCAGGCCTGGAAATAACCATTTTAAAAATGACATGCCCGTGTGAACCCTGACTGTTAAGTGACCGTAAAGCTGTGAAGTCCTGCAGGAGTCCTGATGTTCCTGTGGGGAGCTTGGCCCTGAGCGCCGCCTTGCAGGAGGAGGCGTCGCTCCTGCACGGCTCCGGCAGCGTTTTGGTTGTGGCGTTTATTTAAATAAAGAAGAGACAGAGATGTTCTCTGCTAAAAGCAGCGGTGACATGAAGAGCAGTTCTTCCTCCTGACGCTGCAGATCCTCCTCACTTCTGACGTTAATTCACTTCTATACTGAAAGCGGTTTAATGGGCTCTTATAGGCTCCCCTTGGAAAAAAAAGTGATAAATAAAATAAAACCTGAGCACAGTCACGTCCGCGGCTGACATTAATCCATAAACTTGTACAGTCTGTAATTTTACGCTTCAGCGTCATTTCATGTCTCTGTGACTTTAACTCTCCTCAGATAAACAGAAGTGAGCGCCGCTCTTTTTATTTTATATTTCACGGCTTATGAAGGTTTGAGTCGAAGAATGTTTGTGGATCCAAATTTAAATCCAAGACTTTATTTCTGACTGGAGGAGAGATAAGAGGAGGGATGATTAGGGCTTTCCCTTTTGGTAATTAAAGGATCTCATTACTCTTATAGGATCAGATTAAGCAAAGGACTCTTCACACCACTTCTGGGAATGTGCTGCTGCTGCTTCTGTCTCTCATCCATCCATCGGCTTCACCCAGCAGAGTAAACGTCCTCATCACGACTCCACAATGTGAGGCAGGCAAGTTTTAAAACTTCTGTTTACATCTGCAGCGAGCCGATGGTTTAGTTTCAAGGCCGACTTTAAAGTTTCTGAGACACAGAAGTGTTTCCTGCCACCCAGGATCCTCGTGCACGTTTCAAAGTGTGGATTAAAGCTCCACTACAGTGTGAAAGATGCTCCACAGATGTAACTTTGCTCTTCCATAAAGTGGGAGGAATTGTGAGAGAAAGCAGCAGAAGCTGTTAGTATGGAGCCAAATGCAGGGTCAATGTTTTGTTCATTTAAAAACAAGATTCAAAACTGTAAAAAAAAAAAAAGAGTGAAAGTTGAACATATTAAATCTGTGACTGAAAACTGAATCAAAATCATATTTAAGCCCCAAAAACGTGTTTAACTATTTTTATTTCAAATACATTGTTGAATTGTTCAAAGTTCAACAACAAAACTTGATTTTTCAGGTTCAACTTTTTTTTTTGGCAAATGAACAAAACATTTGTCCTGAATTTGTCTCCATAGGTTATAAGCCTCATAGTTGCATTAATATTGCATGTTAGAAGGAGCTTCCTACACCTTCTAGTGGGCTCTGGGTTCCCTTTAATAAATGTTAACTTTTCCACTTATTTCATCCTCCAATAATTTGTTTTCCTGATCTGTAATTAATAATTACAGCTTTGCAGAGCTGCACTTAAAATAACAAGCTTTCGCTCACAACTCCTCCCACTTTATGGAAGAGCAAACTTAAATAAATACATTTTAAATGATACAGCACAAATGTATAATTCTACATATAATTCTACATTTGTGCTGTATCATACAATTAAAAACCAATCACCCTCTGGGGGGGGGAAACTGAGCGATTGTTATATAAAACTGTAAATCATAGCTTGTTTTATGGAGAAATAAAAGCCCCAAACTGCTGTATTTGAATGCATTGAACACCATAAGTAATATACAAGTGAAATATATGGTTTGGTACATGAGCAAATTAAAATGTCACAGATGTGCCCCAATGCAAATGTTGGAGACGTCGCCTGAATGTTCTCTGTTCTAAACCCTCTGTAACTTTGTTCTGCTTCACTTTATCAAAGTCAACCTTTGCATAGAGAATGTTCACATATTGTGCTATGATTTGGGTTAGAGAATGTTCACATATTGTGTTATGATTTGGGTTAGAGAATGTTCACATATTGTGCTATGATTTGGGTTAGTGAATGTTCACATATTGAGCTATGATTTGGGTTAGAGAATGTTCACATATTGTGCTATGATTTGGGTTAGAGAATGTTCACATATTGAGCTATGATTTGGGTTAGAGAATGTTCACATATTGTGTTATGATTTGGGTTAGAGAATGTTCACATATTGTGTTATGATTTGGGTTAGAGAATGTTCACATATTGAGCTATGATTTGGGTTAGAGAATGTTCACATATTGTGTTATGATTTGGGTTAGAGAATGTTCACATATTGTGCTATGATTTGGGTTAGAGAATGTTCACATATTGTGTTATGATTTGGGTTAGAGAATGTTCACATATTGTGTTATGATTTGGGTTAGAGAATGTTCACATATTGTGCTATGATTTGGGTTAGAGAATGTTCACATATTGAGCTATGATTTGGGTTAGAGAATGTTCACATATTGAGCTATGATTTGGGTTAGAGTTGGACCTTACAGCTGCATCATTTCAAAGAAATAATCATCCTGAAAGTGATTATTTTATAGGCGGATCTGAAACTTTTTAATTTTTTTTCTGTGTGTCATCTTCATTTAGTCTTAACCAGTAACATATAGACTGATATTTACACATCTGAACTAAATCTCACATGTGTACCTTTATTATAACACCAAAATTATTAAAATAGCCCTAGTGGTTGCAGAGATACACACTTTTTAGTTTGGGGATGACAGTTTTGAGCAGAGGCATAAAAATAGGTTGGTTTTCAATTAAAATTGTAAACCCACAGATGGGGACCATTGGAGCACATGTTGTGTATTTTACTCCCAAAACACATCAACATTGTGACAAAAGAAACTCTGAAATGCAACAATACAGCAATAATTGTATTCTTTTTAAATTGAGGGATTAAGTGAAAGTCGGCATCTGTTATATTAACAGGTATTAACAAGTATTTAGGTTAAAGTTAAAATGGCATCTAAGAGTACAACTAGTACCAAGCAGAAGCTGCATCTGGGTTTGGATAGAAAGGGTCCTGGTAAAAGAAGAATCCGCGTAAGAACTCGTGGCCTCAAGAAGTGAGAGACCCGATCGTAGATGTTCCTCTGGCTTCAGAGAGTTTCCATCTGCTTCAGGGAGCGGCTGTTGGACACATAACATACTGCTGGTTTGGGACTCGTTGGCAATAAAGAAAATGTAGAATAACATCCTACTGATCGCAAACCCACCCCCTGATTTATCCGTTCATCTTGTCGCAACAGCAGAGTTGTAATTTTATTTCGATTTCCTGAATCAATTTCAGCCGAGCGGTAAGTGGCCCGACAGCTGGATTTACGGCAGCTCGTATATTCCTCTGCTGCCGCCCTCCTCTCGTTCAGGTGGAGATGACAGCTGGGCGGGAGCAGCGTTTACTAACTTACGAAGCCAAAAAAAAGGAGAGTTGGACGCGCTGCCGGCACATTCTCTGGAAGCCGGTCGGGCCGAGCAGCTGCCAAGCCGCCGCGCCGCGGCGTCGGAGGCCAGCTTTTCCATTAGCGCTGGATGTTAGCGAGGCGTAGCCGGCGGTGACGGCTGCTGTTGGCATCGACGCGGCCCGCGCTCGCCGTTTCTCTCGCTCAGGAAAACGGGAAATACGACAGGGAGTAATGTGGAACAGATTTGAACAGTCTGCAGCCAGCCGGCTCGCTCTGCCAGACGCAGCGGAGGACAGATGAACACCGACAGCACGAGGCGGGGAAAGACGAACACACCGGATGAGGTAACACGGCTGAAGGTTTGAGCAACACGAGACAACAGACCTGACATCCACCTCTCCATCGCTTCAGCTCTGTCTTCGGGATGCGAGCGCTAATTACAGCTGGACCGTTACCAGTCAGGCACCGGGGGATCGATACCCAGGCCGGCAGCAAGAGGCCAAACGAGGGAGAGGAGGCTGAGCGTCTGCCTTCTTTTATTGAGTTTCCACTTGCTTTACAACTCGCTGCAGCGGCTAACGGCTAACAGCTAACGGACATGCGCTGGTGTCGTGTTATATGACATCCATTTACTGGCTTTATTAAGTATTATTAAGTAGAGTCTTATTCATAATAATCTTAACCTCAAACCAGCAAAGAGGTCGTGTTCAGAAGACTACACCTTGTGATGACACGAGTACACGGAAGCTGCAGAACACACAAATACACAAACACACACGATTGTACTGTGAAAAGAATGTCCAAAATATCACACAAAGTCACCACTTTGCAAAACAGTCTTCACTTTCCAAAGACTCTGCAAAAATAATGCGGACTTTCTGAAAATGTCATTTATTTAAAAAAAAGTCTCCACTTTTTCCCAACATTTCAGTCTTATCTCTGAAAATAGTTCCCATTTTCTAAAATGTCCTTAATTTGAAGAGAAAAAACCTTCACATGATAAAAATAGTCCCCATTTTTACTAGTACTCTCTCCTAGATTAGTCCCCAAAAATAGTCCAGCCTCTTCAGAATCATTCCCAGATTTAGAGAACATACTTCCCATATAAGACGTTCTAAAGACGGCTCTTCTTTAGTTTAATTCATTCGTCCTCACAAAGACAGAAGAACATCCAACAACCTATATTAGATTCCTACTAAATACTAAAATAAGTGCTGCTATCAGCTCACGGCTTCAGATTATTTCTGTGAACACGTAGAAATATCAATAACTCTGATAAACTTAACCGTTTCTAATTCAACGAAAAAGAGAAGTGTTGAAATATGAGAGAAGACATTCATTCTGAACGTGTTGGTGGTGAAGCCCGGCGGGCCGATCGATGGCGCCGGCGGTGAAGACGAACGGAGCGACCGGCCTCCTGACCTGCTCCTCGTGAGGGGGAATCGAGCCGGCGATGCTGTGATTATCCCGAGGCCTGCAGCTGCCGTTCTGTCCAATTAGTGTAATGTACGAGCTCCGTCTCATCGGCCCCGCCTCTCCAGCTATGGTGGTCCCCGGCCGACTGGCCCCGAGCAGGTGAGGAAGAGGAGGAGGAGGAAGAGGAGGAGGCCACCAGACATATCTGAGAAACCTTCAGCCCTAAATACAGAGACTCTGCTGTTGTTTTAGTCCGAGAGGAGAGGAGGATGTTCAGAAGGGAGAGAGGCGTTTCTGTCACAACAGAATACGAGTGTTTAGTGAAGACGCAGCCGGGTTAAACAGAAGCAATATCTCTCCAGTTTGTCAGTTTTATTATCAATCTGTAGGTTTCTGCTCCCGTTGGGATCAAAGCCGCTGAGCACATTTAACAGCTGCTTCACGCCGATGTGCTCGTCAGCCGGGAGGAGACGAGCACATCGGTGTCGCCGCCGCGATGACACACACTTCTCTCTGCAGGAATAATCCCTCGTCAGATCTACCTGTCATACAAATGAACCCTCACGCATGTTTTATTCATGGCTGCCTCATGAATAGATGTCCTCTGTGTTTCTGACACCCTTAAATCGCAGGGCATTCTGGGAGGCCGGGCGCGGGTCCGGGGTCGGGTTTGGACGAACAGGTGCGGGAGGCGAGAGCCAGAAGAGACGGTAGGAAAAGCTCTGCTTTAGCTCCTTTGTCACCCTGACGGGTGTGACAGAGAGGAAGTGGTCCAGGAATAGGAATGTGTAGTCAGCGGAGAAGAAAGGGCAACGGAAAAAACATCTCACCGACAGAAGAGCAGCTCTGTGTTTAATGTCCTGTTCACAGAGGACGGGTCGCTCCTTTCAGCTGCAGGTCCAGAGGGTCCAGAGGGTCCAGAGGGTCCAGAGGGTCCAGAGGGTCCAGAGGGTCGGACATAGAGGAGCTTCAGCTGCACGGCAAACACAAAGACCTGTGTTTTTTAAGAAAGCGTCCATTCTGTCCAAGAATATGAAGGAAAACTGCAGTTTGACAATGTTTTAGAACGTCATGAAACGACTGATTAAGTTGGGTTTTTGCCTGTGAAACAACATTTAAATGTTAACACTTGTGGTGAGCTGGTATTGATGCAGGTTAGCCTAGCTTAGCATACGGGCGGAAAACTTACATTTTGAGGGAAGCGTTTTTTGCCGTAACGTTCTGATGGACAGTTATAAAAAAAACGATAGTCTGAAAAAGGTCCCATTGTTCTTATTGTGCAGGAACAAAACAGAAAGGTTAGATGATGATGTCATATTACATACAATATAGTCATATGCTTCTGTTTGTTGCACAGAGAGTTTGTATTTTACTCATCCATTGTTCGTCAAACAAGTGGTTGACTTTGTAAATTAAAACAAAACTGAATAAAAAATGCATAAAACTACTTTATTACGTTGAGGCAACAAAACGTGGTTATGTTACGTTAGAGATTACAGTTCGGTTTATAATAAAAACGTTTGTTGTCGAATGTTATTTAAGTTAATAAGGGCGTAAATTAAAGTAGGTTAACGTTTACCGGTGACACGTCAAAAACAAACTTGATCTGGTAAACAAGCAGTTTTGTTGAATGTGAATAATATTTTTAGCCGACGAGGCTACAAATAAATGTTGGAATCGGCGGCTCTGCTGGTGAAAGGCCCGTAAGGTTTTTGCCGACCATCTAAATTAAGTAAAATATGAATATAATATCATCTGTGTCTCAATATTCATGTAACTTCTAGTTTGTCGGCTAATAAGATTCAACACGTGGATCGGTGGATTAGTCGCTGGAGCTCGGCTAGCAGTCTTTGTGCTAAGCTAACGGCTAAACAGGCTCTCTGTCCACTGAGCCCGCGGTTTCGCGTGGTGACACTCGAAACGTTTCTCTAAGTTTCTAAAATATTCACAGCACCCTGATAATACATCGCAGAAATATAATTTTACGTCTGGCGGAAAGAGAAGACTTCCTGCTTCCGGGTGCCTGCCCAGGCAGAGCCCAGCATAATTCTAACATCATCAGGCAAGCGAAAGGGCAGCAGTGTGTCATCTGACGCTGGTAAAAAAAAAATGAAAATCCTTCTCTGTGATTTGTTGAGTCATATGTCCGTCGCCATTTCGTGAACTAAACAACCAATGTACACTCAGGAAATCTCAAAGGACTACCCACTTGAGCATGTACACATGCTACAGTTTACAGTCAGAGAAAAGCGACATCATGACGACAAAGAGATTCAACACGGAGGAAGCAAAGCGCATGATTCTGGAGACCAGCGAGGAGGAGGACGACACCGCGTCAGAGCTCGAAGGCTTTAGTTCTTCTGAGGAAGATGGGTAAGTGTAGTTACTAAACTTTGTTACGTGTCTGTAAGACTGTATGGTGCAAACTAGTAATGTGTACAAACTAGTAATGTGTACAAACTAGTAATGTGTACAAACTAGTAATGTGTACACTGTGCAGGAGAGCACGAGAGCCAGCCACGCGGTGCACACTGCTGCTCACGTTACTACCAGACATGATCTGAGTAATATTTATACACAGTCTGCTTTGTACAATACTCTGTTCACGTTACTACCACAGTCATGATCTGAATAATATTTACACATAGTATGCGGAGCACTCTGCTCAATCGCTACGTCATCTTTCTTTCAACTGACTAGTCTTCATTTATTTTACAGAGAGGAGCACCAGCCGCCCCGACCAGCCTGGCCAGCAAAGAGGCAGCGTGTTGGACGACGACTAAAGACACCATCTCCAGCAAACAGGGCGACTACTTTCACCACAGGCCAGGTGGAGAAAGACGGCAGCGTGTGCACCACCTGCACCTACGCTGTCCTGGAGGACGGATGAAGACCCGGACACTGCTCCCCCCGTCATCAAGTTCCAGCCCGGACACCAGGTCCACACCTGCAGGTCATGGTCCTGTCTCTGCTGCTGCTGCAGCCTGCCCCAAAACAAAGTCAACGGCGGGTCGCAGGGTTTGCGAGCTTTGCAGCATGAAGAAAGTGCGAAAAGACACGGCGTGGAAGTGCGAGGTAACGTTCCCCTCTGCCTGCAGCTGAACAGAAACTGTTTCCGGGAATGGCATGCCATGGCATGAGGATATGCCATTGAAGCAAAGCAAGCCATACATTATAACGTTTTTCTCTTTACACTTTTGCCTTATGACAATGGTGCCTCATTATATAGATAGCTGAGATTGTTCTGCAATTTATGATGTAAAACATGGGTATGTATCTTATATGCAAGTGCCTTAAAAGGTGAATCTAAGAAAATTATGTCAAATCGCGAAAATCGACTGAAAATGACCTCCAGTGTTCAGTGTGTTAATGTCCATGAATGTTGATCTTTGCATGAAACTCTGTTTCTCTTCCTCTGAACAACACGTTGACGCCTCTCATCCTCCAAAAGAGAACAATCTTTTTCAGAGTAACCCGGGCAGAGAGAAATATGAATAATTCACATCCTCGGTAGTAAATAACTGTTCCAGCAGCAGAATAGTGTTGTAGGATAAAGTATAATTATAGGAACTGCCAAGGTGTGTCTGAGGCATATGGCGATGTGTCTCGCTGGGTGACGCTTGTTTTTCCGCCGGGCTTCGGGGAAGAAGGACGCCTGTCTTTGTTCTGGGATTTGTGACAACAATATGTGATTACCGCTGTTTTATTTATGGCCGCCTGTTTTTCTTATTTTCCAGCTTCCTTGTTCCTCTCCCCCCACGGAGGTTTATTTTTTCGGCTGCTACCAAAGGCTCCGTGCCGGTCATTCATCATTTAAAAAGTGCCAGTCAATAAATTATATGAGTGAATGATTCATTCAGGCACTAAGTGCAAGCAAATACTGTGTAAGCTGCTGCTGCCCGTGCAGCGTTCAGAAGAGGAGCTTCCTCTTTAATTCATCACTGAAACCCACAGCAGCGCTGAAGCTGCTACACTGTAAAAAGATCCACTTGTTTTAAGCGTCAGGATTTAGGCTGATTTACTCCTCATGCAATGAGCTTCCTCTTTCCATTCAGGGAATCATCGTCTGCAACGCGCAGGTTTGATGGAACTAAGAGACACATAGACGACCCAGTCTGTGTGTCTCTTAGTTCCAGTTGTAATTCATTATTAAGTAATTCATTAATTAATTAATGAAGTATGTGAGTACCCCACTACATTTATGTGTAAGATTTGACATGAAAAAAATATTTGATAAGATTTATTTTATTTTATAATATCAAAGATTGGTCCAAATACAAATAACATATTTGTTTATCAGAAATGAGTTTCCTCTTCTTTAATCTATATTTATAGAATCATCCCTTTCAGTCATGAGAGTTTCACTGGAGAACAAGCGCTTTTTGTTTTGACCCTCGTTAACCCCGTTGTTTTTATTTGTTTCACGTTTGTCTATATTATTTGTTTTACCTCCTGTTTTTTTAATACTTAAAAAAAGGTGTATGCTTGAGTCAGGTCACCAGCAAGTGTACTGAACAAATAGCACAACATGGCAGTGTAGGAACACAATAGTGTAGTGACGATATCATTGTACAGTAGGACATCAGGGCTGTGATGACACTCAGCACATCCTGATTAAAGGGTGATGTGGAGTGTGAAAAAAAAGACAAAGGTAAAAAACTAAGTAAGGAACAATGGCGACAGGAACTATGACGACAGGAACTATGGCGACTGGAACAAGAAAGAAAGAAAGAAGAAAAAGAAACATGCACTTTATTAATCCCCTTGGGGAGATTCTTCTCTGCATGTGACCCGTCCCTGGATAGGGAGCAGTGGGCAGCCCTGTGAGGCGCCCGGGGAGCAGCTGAGGGTTCAGTGTCTTGCTGAGGGACATGAGACATGTGAGCTATGGGGGGACTGGGGATCGAACCGCCTACCTTGTGGTTGCGGGACGACCACTCATCGCCCTGAGCTACAGCCGCCCTCAATGGCAGCAGTAACTATGGCGACAGTAACAATGGCTACAGTAACTATGGCGACAGTAACAATGGCTACAGTAACTATGGCGACAGTAACTATGGCGACAGGAACTATGGCGACAGGAACTATGGCGACAGTAACTATGGCGACAGTAACTATGGCTACAGGAACTATGGCGACAGTAACTATGGCTACAGGAACAATGGTGACAGGAACTATGGCGACAGGAACTATGGCGATAGTAACTATGGCGGCAGGAACTATGGCGACAGTAACTATGGCGACAGTAACTACGGCGACAGGAACTACGGCGACAGGAACAATGGCGACAGTAACTATGGCGACAGTAACTATGGCTACAGGAACTATGGCGACAGGAACTATGGCTACAGGAACTATGGCGACAGGAACTACGGCGACAGGAACTACGGCGACAGGAACTATGGCTACAGGAACAATGGCGACAGTAACTATGGCGACAGTAACTATGGCTACAGTAACTATGGCGACAGTGACTATGGCGACAGGAACTATGGCGACAGGAACTATGGCGACAGTAACTATGGCGACAGTAACTATGGCGACAGTAACTACGGCGACAGGAACTACGGCGACAGGAACAATGGCGACAGTAACTATGGCGACAGTAACTATGGCTACAGGAACTATGGCGACAGGAACTATGGCGACAGGAACTACGGCGACAGGAACTACGGCGACAGGAACTATGGCTACAGGAACAATGGCGACAGTAACTATGGCTACAGGAACTATGGCTACAGGAACAATGGCTACAGTAACTATGGCGACAGTAACTATGGCTACAGGAACTATGGCGACAGTAACTATGGCTACAGGAACAATGGTGACAGGAACTATGGCGATAGTAACTATGGCGGCAGGAACTATGGCGACAGTAACTATGGCGATAGTAACTATGGCGGCAGGAACAATGGTGACAGGAACTATGGCTACAGTAACTATGGCTACAGGAACAATGGCTACAGTAACTATGGCGATAGTAACTATGGCGGCAGGAACTATGGCGACAGTAACTATGGCGACAGTAACTACGGCGACAGGAACTACGGCGACAGGAACAATGGCGACAGTAACTATGGCGACAGGAACTATGGCTACAGGAACAATGGCGACAGTAACTATGGCGACAGTAACTATGGCTACAGTAACTATGGCGACAGTGACTATGGCGACAGGAACTATGGCGACAGGAACTATGGCGATAGTAACTATGGCGGCAGGAACTATGGCGACAGTAACTATGGCGACAGTAACTACGGCGACAGGAACTACGGCGACAGGAACAATGGCGACAGTAACTATGGCGACAGTAACTATGGCTACAGGAACTATGGCGACAGGAACTATGGCGACAGTAACTATGGCGACAGTAACTACGGCGACAGGAACTACGGCGACAGGAACAATGGCGACAGTAACTATGGCGACAGTAACTATGGCTACAGGAACTATGGCTACAGGAACAATGGCGACAGTAACTATGGCTACAGGAACTATGGCTACAGGAACAATGGCGACAGTAACTATGGCGACAGTAACTATGGCGACAGTAACTATGGCTACAGGAACAATGGCGACAGTAACAATGGCGACAGTAACTATGGCGACAGTAACTATGGCGACAGTAACTATGGCTACAGTAACAATGGCGACAGTAACTATGGCGACAGTAACTATGGCGACAGTAACTATGGCTACAGTAACAATGGCGACAGTAACTATGGCGACAGTAACTATGGCGACAGTAACTACGGCGGCTGTCTTGAGGCGCTCTCTTACGTTGACAAGCCAGTGAAGAGGTTCCTGCATCAAACATGTTGTGTTCTGGACTCAACGTCAATAAAAAGGGGCGAACTCAGGCCACTGACGTTTTATGTTTTTTTTAGTGCTTTATGAAGTACTCTTTAAAAATAATGGATTTATTTTTTCTTCTGGGAAAACATTAAAAGCTTCTTCAACAAACACAAAAGGGGGCTGCTCTGCTGAAACGGGTTCAGCAGAACGCTCAGACAAAATTATAACAATTACTTCCTGGAAGTATAATTTGCCCGTCTGAATCAGAACGTTGTCCTGTGAAGGCCTCAATGAAGTGTTTCTACTGCAGAGCATTAGTGCTTTACAGACAATGACTCTTCCTCGCTCAGCCTCCTCCATGCTTTAAAGCCGGTTGCGTAACTGACAGTCTTCTGTTCGCTCGCTTCTCTTTTTTACAGAGTGCAAGGAGGGAAGATTCCTTCTCATCTGTCACGCTCTTAATATCCGCCGCCGAGCGCTCGGCGACAAGAGGCGACTTCTCCGGTTCAGTGTGTTCGTGGAATAAAAAGCAAACGGGAAGACAGACAGGCGCCCGGCACCCGAGGCCATAATTATCCTGTTTGTTTCAAGGCCGCCGTTTTGTTTTATTCAAATCTCCGCAGCGCCGCCGAGAAGCTCGGGAAGCCTCGTTTTCCTGTCATGTCAGGTTTGTCAGCGCGGAGAGGCGGCTTTGCATTAAATATCCAGAGTTCTTGATGCTGTTGCAGCCAATGAGCTGCAGGAGGCGACGGCGCTTCCACAGCCGCGTTGAATCCTGGAACGAGATGCAGATTGATCATTTTGTGCGACGCCGTCAGACTCAAAGTACCCGTTCTCAAAAGAAGAGGTCACATGTAGGTGGGAGCGCCTCATCGGAGGAGCCGTTTCTTAAGTGCTCATTAAAGTATGAAAGTGTGTGTTGATGTGACACCTCAGTGTGTGTTACTGAGGGAACGGCCTTCACTCGTCTGGTTTCAGGTTTGGAACCCGGCAGCGGCAATGTGCTCCCATTCAAACCTTTCAGTTCCTGGAATGGATCACTAAGTGAATGAGGAATTATGCACATACTTCATATTTTTCATGTTTTTTAGAGGCGCTCAAAGCCCAACAAAAAAATAATACTTAGAATCAGAAGACTTCAGGTTGTGTTGACGTCAGCTGTCGACCTGCAGCTCGGTCAGAGCTCACTCCGGCATCGGAAAACATATTTATTAGAAACTATGAGAAGCTTTTATCTCACTCTAATGTAGTGTTACTCACGTCAGATGGTATTCCTTCTGTGAGTTGAGAGTTGAGAGTTGCACAGCAGTCTACATACAGTACCGGGGTTCCTGGCGGTCTCGGGGTTTAAGCCGGGTCTCTTTCTGCTTCCTGTCATCTCTCTCCTCTAAATGATCAAATAAAAGCCATGAAATCTGCCTCGAGTAGCGTCGACTGTGACAGGTGCCGGCGAAGGCTCCAGTGGGGCTGATATGAAAGATATGAAAGATAGGAATGATATGTAATATAAATGTTACTGAGGGGCGTCGACCAAACCAGGAAAAAGAAGCGAGCACAAAGACGCTGCAACAGTGTATCAATGTTAAGAGTTCATACTCATTGTCAGGTTTATGCTTCTATGTGCAGCAAGTGGACACGCACTCCTGTTCTCACCCTCCGTATTGAAAACGCTCTGTTTAAGCCCCTCCCCCCGAAAAATGTATTTATTCCCTCAGTAAACATTGTAAACATGAGTTTATCCTTTTGAAAACCGAGGCTCATATATGGTTCTTTTTTTACTAGTAAGTAGTCGTATGAACCGCATTGAGTTTTATTACTTAAATGTATATTTTCAAAAAAATCACTTTTATAACATATTTTGATCATAACTATTAATGTCCAGTATGATCTAAGCTAGCTTTCCCCCAAAAATATTTTGAAGCGGTCGCCGACTTTTACAAACTCCATGGTTCAGGCCTTTACCAACATCCCACAAAAAGCACTGCAGAACCAAGCTTTGACATATTGGGAAGGTGTTTTAGTCAAAAGAACATGTCGTTCGGTTAAAAAATAGAAAAGTTACTTGTTTTATGACAATACATTGTCTCACTAGAGGCTGCTGGGTATTAAAATGTGCATAAGCCTTCCCTCTTGCTGTGTGACGTGTTTCTAGAAATGTGGGGGGTACACGTAAGTCACAGGAAGCGGATATGTGAGACAGAGAAGAAAAAAAGAAACATGTGATTTTACAGGTACTAATATGGAGTTCGTAAGGATTTGATTGCGTTGTTAGACTCCCACAAGCCCGTACGGTTACTGAGATGTGTTTGTTAGGGAAATCCGACTTTGTAAAGGGTATCATGGATTTGGTGAAACCTTGCGGCCGTCGGGAAGCTGACGGAGCAGCCGTATAGTCAGAGGAGTTTACGTAAGTACTTAAACTTAACGGTTACTTTAATTATGTTTTACGCCATGTGTATCTTCTCACAAGAGTTGCAGAACTGTAGAACTTCAAATGAAGTTAAACAACAATGTGGTTCCGGAGATAATTAATGAAACGTTCAAACAATTTATTTTTTTAAACGGTCCGATAATAGGCGCAGCGGCGCTGCTTTGCCTTGTCGTGCTAAAGAGGCTAAGTCTCAATCTCTAGTTTCAAGTCTTCTTCAATACAGCATGATGTTCATGATGTAAATTATGGTCATTTAGAGTCAGACAGACCATAAAGCAGGGGACGCTTTAGGGGCGGGGCTAAAGGTGATTGACAGGTCGACCCCAGAGATTTGTTTTTAGACGCTTTAGAAACATGACGTCTTAAAAATCTTCATTTGAGTAAATATTAAAATTGTATAGAATATATTCACCCTTTGTTTCTTCATAATTCATTTAATACTCCTTTCTTTACGGGTTTGTATGAAGGTAATAAAGTAGTCCATGCCATCCTTTCAAAATAATCTACCGTCTTCACAGGAAACAACGTTTAGGCAACACAACTTCTCCGTAAAGTTTAGGAAAAGATCATAGTTTGAAATAAAATAAGTGTTGTTAATAACGTCCAGAGGTTACGTGAGCAATAAGTCCACGTTGACACAAACAGCTGTCTCCAGAGGGTCGGTGGTTCTGGTCCCACGTGGCCCAGCTGACCTCTCCATGTAGACGTTTGTCTCCGTACTTCCTGGTTGGTGAGCACATGATGGACCTTCGTCCTCAGCAGGAGGCAGAGCAGCGAACACAGCAGGTCCTCGGCGGGACAGGCGATCCATCAGCTCCAATCGGGTGAGGTGCCCACCCCCACCAAACAACAGCTGTCCTGCTGCAGGAGGGGGGGGGGGGGGGCAAGGCCAGCGAGGAAGACCTCTTTTAGTCTTTTAGAAGTGAGAAAGTGAGCCAGGCCAGATATAGCTGACGGGACAGAACCGGAGAGGACGGCGATAACAAGGCGGTCAGGACGCCGCCGACGGCAAGCTGACGCAGCAAGGACGCAAACGGGAGGGAGGGGTGTTCTCCCAGAGGAGGAGGAGGAGCAGCTGCAGGAGGAAGAGGAGGAGGAAGACAGAACAGGTCTCTAAACTCTAATCAG
>JBAMJR010000616.1:0-2500 GCA_038501785.1 Myoxocephalus aenaeus | reverse complement strand
GAAGGCGGACATGTGCTGGTGCCTCAGCGTGGGGATTAAAGGTTCTTAAGGTGCACCATGTGCCCCAGTAGAGGCCCTTAAATTGCTCGGCAGCTGGATTCTTGAGATATTACGCAATCCCATGAAACCCATCTTGTCAGTCTTCGACCAATCAGAGCCCTGTGAGGAGCCGCAGGCCGCTGCAGGACTGGTTTAGGGGTCCTGCGGCGGCTCCTGGCGAGCTTAGCATAGATGCTACACTCTTACACTAGCATCAGTTATATCGGATCTGGAGAGTGAAGAACAACACTGAAGGCTTTTCTACATGAAAAGCTGTTTTTCTCTCTTCTCTCCGACGCTTCAAACGACTTCCCCTCCAGCGTCAGTGCCCTCTTATAACGAGCATAGTTTCTTCTCAAGGTGAAGTCAAGTTTTACCCGGACGTTTAGGGTTTAGGAGACGAGCATGGTGGAGGTTAGCTTGATTGACCAACAACTCACGTGACTAGCAAGCAACTAACAGACCGATGACTCGGTTTCACACGGGACAGGAACAGTGTTCTCCTGCATGAAGGTCCTGTGTTTGTTTGAGCCACCGGGGTCCCTCGTATGTTAGTGTCAGACTCTGAGCTTTTAGTGTTGGTCGAGGGTTTGATTGGTTGAAGTTTTCTAGCGACGATCGCCCGCCAAGTAAGTTCCCGCTCTTTTCCAAACCGTTTCCAACGGTTGTGTGTAACGATCCATCTGGTGATCATTTTCTCTGTCAACACATCTGAGGGACGAGACGGAGACATCCATCCACCCGTCTGTCTCCTGGAAGCCCCGCCTCCTGCTGCTCGTTAAGGCTGCTCCACTTCTGATTGGCCGGTTCGGCATCCGAACTCGTCAAGGACAGAGGTTCTAGTGTTTTAATCATTCATTACTGACTTAAATTATACAATTAGAAAATAATTGATTTTGACTTCAAGTAATGAAATGTCAAAAATATAAATATATATATATTTTGGTCCTCCTCGTCCCCTCCAGCGTTTGCTGGCAGCTCCTTCGATTCAAGATGACAACGTCACGCTTCTGCAGAAGCAGGAAGCAGATCATGAGAACAGGAAGTGGGAAGCAGGAGATCCAATCAGCTGCTTCAGTTGAGAGGAGGTACCAGAGAAGCCAGAGACCAGAGACTTAGAGACCAGAGACTTAGAGACCAGAGACTTAGAGACCAGAGACCAGAGACTTAGGGGACCAGAGGACCAGAGACTTAGAGACCAGAGACCAGAGACTTAGAGACCAGAGGACCAGAGACTTAGAGACTTAGAGACCAGAGACTTAGAGACCAGAGACCAGAGACTTAGAGACCAGAGGACCAGAGACCAGAGGACCAGAGACTTAGAGACCAGAGGACCAGAGGACCAGAGTCCAGAGGACCAGAGGACCAGAGACCAGAGGACCAGAGTCCAGAGGACCAGAGGACCAGAGACCAGAGGACCAGAGGACCAGAGACCAGAGGACCAGAGGACCAGAGACTTAGAGACCAGAGGACCAGAGACCAGAGGACCAGATGAAGGCAGGTAAACGTGGAAACAAGCGTGCGGGTCTGGAAAGAGGGAAGTTATTAAAGTCGGCTGATGAGGAAGCAGAGGGACTTCCTTTACAGTCGTCACTATAGCTGCAGTGAGTCAGTGGAGGAGGACGAATGTCCCCGAGAAGATAAATAAAACTCACGAGTGGCAACAGCAGCGTGTGCAGGATGTATTCCTCCAGCACCCACAGGACGCTTTCAAAGCCTGATGTGAACTGCAGACCAGTAAAGAGACTGGGCGTGAGCATCAGGTGCATTGGAAACGTGTCGCTGGACGCTCTGCCTGTAGCACATTCACACGTTTGACTAAAAAGTGCAGCGCTGGATGGGCTGCCGGCGGCCTGGAGCGGAGGCGTCACGCCGCCCAGTAAAATAATGCTAATCAGGCCGTCCGAGCGCTCGGCAGCTCGGTCCGGCCTAACAGGCGGAGAGGTAATAAATTTTTAATTGCAAGTGTGATTATACGGCATGAGGAACCTGCACCGGCTGATTAAATGCATTTGGGTTAATATTAGAGGCCAATCATTCCCAGTGACAAAGCCTCTGGAGGAGGGAAGGTAATTGCGGGAGGACAATTATAATCCCTCATATTGTAATAACGGAAAATAATGTCCTCCAGGAGGCTTTGCTTTTTTATTTTTTTACCGAGCAGACAAAAGACAAACGATTGGACGGGTGCTCGTATGAACACTGCTGGCTGAAAAAAACCAGTAAGATTCATCAGAAACAATGATTGCATGTCAGCGGTACAATACAGAAATATTAGTGGCAATAACACAGATCGTTTGTTGTTAATTCAAACAAATAGAAGCATGCGCTTGTGGCCGGTCACTTCCAAGTCATTAAGTCTCATTCTGAGCCGTTGCTCCGCCACTAGAGGGCGCTCTCACTGGAGAGGAGCGTCACATCTCACCTGCTAAAGCTTCTCAGTCTGCGGACGCCGCCGTGT
>JBAMJR010000615.1:0-37244 GCA_038501785.1 Myoxocephalus aenaeus | reverse complement strand
GGGGGGGTCTCAGTCCCCTCTGGGGGTACCCAGAGAAGGACCACCAAGCCTGGGGTACTGGCCTTGGTCCTGAAGGGGGGTCTCAGTCACTCAGCTGGACCCAGAGAAGGACCACCAAGTCTGGGTACTGGTCTTGGTCTCATGGGGGGGGTCTCAGTCACTCAGAGGTACCCAGACCAGGACCACCAAAGCCTGGGTACTGGTCTTGGTCTTGTGGGGGGGTCTCAGTCCCTCTGGGGTACCCAGAGAAGGACCACCAAGTCTGGGGTTACTGGTCTTGGTCTCATGGGGGGGGTCTCAGTCCCTCTGGGGTACCCAGAGAAGGACCACCAAGCCTGGGGTACTGGCCTTGGTCCTGAAGGGGGTCTCAGTCACTCAGCTGGACCCAGAGAAGGACCACCAAGTCTGGGTACTGGTCTTGGTCTCAGTGGGGCGGTGGTCTCAGTCACTCAGAGGGTACCCAGACCAGGACCACCAAAGCCTGGGTACTGGTCTTGGTCTTGTGGGGGTGGGTCTCAGTCCCTCTGGGGTACCCAGAGAAGGACCACCAAGTCTGGGTACTGGTCTTGGTCTCATGGGGGGGTCTCAGTCCCTCTGGGGGTACCCAAGAGAAGGACCACCAAGCCTGGGTACTGGCCTTGGTCCTGAAGGGGGGTCTCAGTCACTCAGCTGGACCCAGACCAGGTCTACTAAGTCCGGGTAAAGGTCTGGGTCTCATGGGGGGTCTCAGTCACTCTGGGGGTACCCAGACCAGGACCACCAAAGCCTGGGTACTGGTCTTGGTCTCATGGGGGGGTCTCAGTCCCTCTCTGGTACCCAGACCAGGTCTACTAAGTCCGGGTAAAGGTCTGGGTCCTGTAGGGGGGTCTCAGTCCCTCTCTGGTACCCAGACCAGGTCTACTAAGTCCGGGTACTGGCCTTGGTCCTGTAGGGGGTCTCAGTCACTCACACAGACCCAGACCAGGACCACCAAGCCTGGGTACTGGTCTGGGTCTCATGGGGGGGTCTCAGTCACTCACACAGACCCAGACCAGGACCACCAAGTCCGGGTACTGGTCTGGGTCTCGTGGGGGGGTCTCACACTCACTCAGACAGACCCAGAAGACACTCCCTCTAGCTGGGGAGCTCAGGGCTTTGGAGGCCATCTGACCTTTGACCTTTCGCTGTTAGCAGGCCTGGAACCACGGGGTACCCTGCTCCAATCTTCTCGCGGAAAACGGCGTTGGAAAGAGGAGGTTCCCCTGAAAAATGCAAGCCAACCCGCGGGCCTCTAGGTGCTCCAGAGCCTGCTCCACAGCCGTTTTAGTGCTCCGGAGTCGAAGCCTGCATTGGAGTAGAAGGCCGGGAGCCACATTTCAACCCTGGAAAGTGCCTTATCCTTATCCAATCTTCTCGCGGAAAACGGCGTTGGAAAGAAGAGCTTCCCCTGAAGACGGGAAGCCAACCCGCAGGCTTCTAGGTGCTCCACAGCCTGCTCGGCGGCCGCTGTAGAGCGCAGTCGGCGGGTCAGGTTTGCAGAGGTCAGTGCATTAAAAGCTCAATTTGTAATGCCCGGATTTCGCCACAAGATGGAGCCCTCTACCAGGCTATGAATTCAATTCGACTGACTGCAACTTGGATTCCATTCAGACTTCAGAGGCCGCGTTTGAAGGCCGCAAAGTCGGTCTAGAGATGGCAAAATGCACCACAAGACCCATGGGTACATGTTTGGAGCTCACTGAGGACCACAGAGGGTCTCATTAGACATGCCAACCCACATATTGAACACTTTATTAGGGATGCACACTGGTCATCTACACCATGGAGCTCACTGAGGACCACAGAGGGTCTCATTAGACATGTCAACCCACATATTGAACACTTTATTAGGGATGCACACTGGTCCTCTTCACCATGGAGGACCACAGAGGGTATCATTAGACATCTCAACCCACATATTGAACACTTTATTAGGGATGCACACTGGTCATCTACACCATGGAGCTCACTGAGGACCACAGAGGGTCTCATTAGACATCTCAACCCACATATTGAACACTTTATTAGGGATGCACACTGGTCATCTACACCATGGAGCTCACTGAGGACCACAGAGGGTCTCATTAGACATGCCAACCCACATATTGAACACTTTATTAGGGATGCACACTAGTCCTCTTCACCATGGAGGACCACAGAGGGTATCATTAGACATCTCAACCCACATATTGAATACTGATAAACAAAAAAAAAGCCCTCCCTCACTCCCACCAGAGCTGACTCTGGAGGAAGAGAGGGAGGGCACACACACACACACAGCCGATCACCTGCATCTTTTCCGGGGCAGAGAACAAAAAAAAAGCCCTCCCTCCCTCCCACCAGAGCTGACTCTGGAGGGAGGGAGGGAGGGCACTTTCTCACCTGGAGGACATCACCATTCTGTGGGGAAACACTCACTCAGAGTCCCTGCTCTGAGTCCCAGGCACACACTGCACTCACCACACCCCACTTTGGAGCACTCAAACCCGGCATAGCCTGGATGCTAAGTGACCCCCCCTTGGACCAGACCCTACCTCCGGAGCTCCCCCAGTGACCCGGCTCACCCTCCGACCCCGTGGACCCACTCTTAAGCCCCCACCCCTGGGTTAAAACCCAAGTTCCGCCGCCCTGGAGTTTCGTGCCCCTGGTTATCTAGAACTATCTCGTGCCCCTGGTTATCTAGAACTATCTCGTGCCCCTGGTTATCTGACTAACATTTTCATGGTTTTTTTTCTAAGTGTTTTCTCGCACCCCTGGTTATCTAAATAAAAATAATATGTAGCGATTTTTTTCTAAGTGTTTTCTCGTGCCCCTGGTACTCTAGACAATATTAAGAATTTTTTTATAAGTTTTTTTTCGCGCCCCTGGTTATCTAAATAATTTTTATTAATTTTTCCAAAAAAATATTTCATTTATTTTCCAAGTTTTTTTTTTTTCTAAGTACAACTAAGTTGTTTTTGGCCGACCTCTCACTGTGAGAGGCCGACCTGAGAGACTCTAAGACGGATCACCTCCGTCCCCAACGCACCTCTGCTGCTGGATGAAGTTATGTTTGAAGAGAGACCGACCTCTCACTGTGAGAGGCCGACCTGAGAGACTCTAAGACGGATCACCTCCGTCCCCAACGCACCTCTGCTGCTGGATGAAGTACCCCCCGTACCCCTGGTCCTCTAGAAATGGGTTATTGGGTCACCGGCCGAGGTGGACGCCCGCCGTCGGCCCAGTGACGCTAACCCGGCTGGGTTTGACTCCGGAATCGAACCCTGATTCCTCGAGCCCACGCGGGCTGAGATCTTTCCGACAAGCATATGATTTTTTCAAAGTAAACGCTTCATATTGTTATTTTTCGTCACTACCTCAGTGGGTAACTTGCGTGCTGCTGCCTTCCTTGGATGTCTGGCCGTTTCTCAGGCTCCCTCTCCGGGAATCGAACCGTGATTCCTCGAGCCCACGCGGGCTGAGATCGTTCCGACAAGCATATGACTTTTTTCAAAGTAAACGCTTCGTATTGTTATTTTTCGTCACTACCTCAGTGGGTAACTTGCGTGCTGCTGCCTTCCTTGGATGTCTGGCCGTTTCTCAGGCTCCCTCTCCGGGAATCGAACCGTGATTCCTCGAGCCCACGCGGGCTGAGATCGTTCCGACAAGCATATGACTTTTTTCAAAGTAAACGCTTCGTATTGTTATTTTTCGTCACTACCTCAGTGGGTAACTTGCGTGCTGCTGCCTTCCTTGGATGTCTGGCCGTTTCTCAGGCTCCCTCTCCGGGAATCGAACCGTGATTCCTCGAGCCCACGCGGGCTGAGATCGTTCCGACAAGCATATGACTTTTTTCAAAGTAAACGCTTCGTATTGTTATTTTTCGTCACTACCTCAGTGGGTAACTTGCGTGCTGCTGCCTTCCTTGGATGTCTGGCCGTTTCTCAGGCTCCCTCTCCGGGAATCGAACCCTGATTCCCCGTTACCCGTGGTCACCATGGTAGGCACAGAAAGTACCATCGAAAGTTGATAGGGCAGACATTCGAATGAGACGTCGCCGCCACGGGGGCCAGCGATCGGCTCGAGGTTATCCAGAGTCACCAAAGCTGCCGTGGCGCCCCGGAGGGCAACCACGCATGGGTTTTGGATCTGATAAATGCACGCATCCCCGGAGGTCAGCGCTCGTTTGCATGTATTAGCTCTAGAATTGCCACAGTTATCCAAGTAACGTTAGAGCGATCAAAGGAACCATAACTGATTTAATGAGCCATTCTCAGTTTCACTGTACCGGCCGTGTGTACTTAGACTTGCATGGCTTAATCTTTGAGACAAGCATATGCTACTGACAGGATCAACCAGGTAGCCCTTCGTCACCGGCCGAGGCGGACGCCCGCCGTCGGCCCAGTGTGGCTGGGGGGTGGCCAGCTCCCTCCGAGTCCCGGGCGGGGGAGGCACGGAGCGGAGCGAAGCGCATGGGGGCCATCGGCTTTCGCTCGACGAGGAAGGGTTTGAGAAACCTGTTCAGCGGAGGCACGCTGCGACACTGCGCCTGTCTCCCGCTGGAATGGGAGACTGCGACAGGGCGGCGAGCTCCGTGGCAGGACTGCTGGGTCAGACGGGTCGTCTCGGTCTCGCTTCAATGGGCCATTGCTCCTCCCGGGCCTAGAGGCGAACCCGCGGTCCGGAGGAACCGCCCACCAGAACACCGGCACGAGGCCGGCCGGCGGGGGCCCTCCGATGGCGGGTCACGTATGCCAATCGGTCTGCACGGACAAACAGGTGTGTCCCTCTCTTTTTTCGTCAAAGTGTAGCTCACTCGGAGCGGAGCCTCCGCTGCCATGAGCAAAAGTGCCAAAAACGGCTGAAAATAAAGACTCTTTTTCGGGCAAACTGGTTTTTATTCATCGGGGGGGCGGTCCGGAGGGGGTCTGCGGGTCCAGTTCATGCCCGACCTAGCTCACTTGCAATGCACCTCACCACAGCGAGAAGTTACTCTTCTCCAAAAAGACGTCAAAATGACTCGGTTCTTTTTCCAAAAGTGCTTTTTATTCATCCGTGGGACCGTCCGGAGGGGGCCTGTGGGTCAGATTGTGTCCCAAAAATGATCAGAGGAAACGCACCTCGCTCCGCAGGACGCTCGCTGCGTGCTCCAAAAAGTGCCAAAACGGCTGAAAATGAAGACTCTTTTTCGGGCAAACTGGTTTTTATTCATCGGGGGGGGCGGTCCGGAGGGGGTCTGCGGGTCCAGTTCATGCCCGACCTAGCTCACTTGCAATGCACCTCACCGCAGCGAGAAGTTACTCTTCTCCAAAAAGACGTCAAAATGACTCGGTTCTTTTTCCAAAAGTGCTTTTTATTCATCCGTGGGACCGTCCGGAGGGGGCCTGTGGGTCAGATTGTGTCCCAAAAATGATCAGAGGAAACGCACCTCGCTCCGCAGGACGCTCGCTGCGTGCTCCAAAAAGTGCCAAAACGGCTGAAAATGAAGACTCTTTTTCGGGCAAACTGGTTTTTATTCATCGGGGGGGCGGTCCGGAGGGGGTCTGCGGGTCCAGTTCATGCCCGACCTAGCTCACTTGCAATGCACCTCACCGCAGCGAGAAGTTACTCTTCTCCAAAAAGACGTCAAAATGACTCGGTTCTTTTTCCAAAAGTGCTTTTTATTCATCCGTGGGACCGTCCGGAGGGGGCCTGTGGGTCAGATTGTGTCCCAAAAATGATCAGAGGAAACGCACCTCGCTCCGCAGGACGCTCGCTGCGTGCTCCAAAAAGTGCCAAAACGGCTGAAAATGAAGACTCTTTTTCGGGCAAACTGGTTTTTATTCATCGGGGGGGGCGGTCCGGAGGGGGTCTGCGGGTCCAGTTCATGCCCGACCTAGCTCACTTGCAATGCACCTCACCGCAGCGAGAAGTTACTCTTCTCCAAAAAGACGTCAAAATGACTCGGTTCTTTTTCCAAAAGTGCTTTTTATTCATCCGTGGGACCGTCCGGAGGGGGCCTGTGGGTCAGATTGTGTCCCAAAAATGATCAGAGGAAACGCACCTCGCTCCGCAGGACGCTCGCTGCGTGCTCCAAAAAGTGCCAAAACGGCTGAAAATGAAGACTCTTTTTCGGGCAAACTGGTTGTTATTCATCGGGGGGGCGGTCCGGAGGGGGTCTGCGGGTCCAGTTCATGCCCGACCTAGCTCACTTGCAATGCACCTCACCGCAGCGAGAAGTTACTCTTCTCCAAAAAGACGTCAAAATGACTCGGTTCTTTTTCCAAAAGTGCTTTTTATTCATCCGTGGGACCGTCCGGAGGGGGCCTGTGGGTCAGATTGTGTCCCAAAAATGATCAGAGGAAACGCACCTCGCTCCGCAGGACGCTCGCTGCGTGCTCCAAAAAGTGCCAAAACGGCTGAAAATGAAGACTCTTTTTCGGGCAAACTGGTTTTTATTCATCGGGGGGGGCGGTCCGGAGGGGGTCTGCGGGTCCAGTTCATGCCCGACCTAGCTCACTTGCAATGCACCTCACCGCAGCGAGAAGTTACTCTTCTCCAAAAAGACGTCAAAATGACTCGGTTCTTTTTCCAAAAGTGCTTTTTATTCATCCGTGGGACCGTCCGGAGGGGGCCTGTGGGTCAGATTGTGTCCCAAAAATGATCAGAGGAAACGCACCTCGCTCCGCAGGACGCTCGCTGCGTGCTCCAAAAAGTGCCAAAACGGCTGAAAATGAAGACTCTTTTTCGGGCAAACTGGTTTTTATTCATCGGGGGGGCGGTCCGGAGGGGGTCTGCGGGTCCAGTTCATGCCCGACCTAGCTCACTTGCAATGCACCTCACCGCAGCGAGAAGTTACTCTTCTCCAAAAAGACGTCAAAATGACTCGGTTCTTTTTCCAAAAGTGCTTTTTATTCATCCGTGGGACCGTCCGGAGGGGGCCTGTGGGTCAGATTGTGTCCCAAAAATGATCAGAGGAAACGCACCTCGCTCCGCAGGACGCTCGCTGCGTGCTCCAAAAAGTGCCAAAACGGCTGAAAATGAAGACTCTTTTTCGGGCAAACTGGTTGTTATTCATCGGGGGGGCGGTCCGGAGGGGGTCTGCGGGTCCAGTTCATGCCCGACCTAGCTCACTTGCAATGCACCTCACCGCAGCGAGAAGTTACTCTTCTCCAAAAAGACGTCAAAATGACTCGGTTCTTTTTCCAAAAGTGCTTTTTATTCATCCGTGGGACCGTCCGGAGGGGGCCTGTGGGTCAGATTGTGTCCCAAAAATGATCAGAGGAAACGCACCTCGCTCCGCAGGACGCTCGCTGCGTGCTCCAAAAAGTGCCAAAACGGCTGAAAATGAAGACTCTTTTTCGGGCAAACTGGTTTTTATTCATCGGGGGGGCGGTCCGGAGGGGGTCTGCGGGTCCAGTTCATGCCCGACCTAGCTCACTTGCAATGCACCTCACCGCAGCGAGAAGTTACTCTTCTCCAAAAAGACGTCAAAATGACTCGGTTCTTTTTCCAAAAGTGCTTTTTATTCATCCGTGGGACCGTCCGGAGGGGGCCTGTGGGTCAGATTGTGTCCCAAAAATGATCAGAGGAAACGCACCTCGCTCCGCAGGACGCTCGCTGCGTGCTCCAAAAAGTGCCAAAACGGCTGAAAATGAAGACTCTTTTTCGGGCAAACTGGTTTTTATTCATCGGGGGGGCGGTCCGGAGGGGGTCTGCGGGTCCAGTTCATGCCCGACCTAGCTCACTTGCAATGCACCTCACCGCAGCGAGAAGTTACTCTTCTCCAAAAAGACGTCAAAATGACTCGGTTCTTTTTCCAAAAGTGCTTTTTATTCATCCGTGGGACCGTCCGGAGGGGGCCTGTGGGTCAGATTGTGTCCCAAAAATGATCAGAGAAAACGCACCTCGCTCCGCGGGACGCCCGCTGCGTGCTCCAAAAAGTGCCAAAACTGTCAAAAAAAGCTCCGCGGGTCCCGCCACACACCGCGCGCGGCCGCCCTCCATGCCCAGAAAAGCTCTGCAAAATCCCAGAAGGATCCGTGCATGTACAGGCGTACCTCCACAAACGCCTTTTATTTTTCACCAAAGTGTTTTTTATCCAGGACATGGACCCTCTATGGCCGCCCAGACCATCCGACCTGCCTTCACTCATCGTGGGCATCAATTCCTGTGTAAAGCTCATGGTAAGCCTTTTTCTGAAAACTGGGTTTCTCAAAACGTGCGAGAGGTAATTTTGTCGCACCGTACCAAAGTGTGTCAATGTAAAATAATGAAAAAGGTAATCTTCGGTCTGTTATCTTACACTCCGTTTCGTGCCCCTGGTACTCTGAATCTCGCGCCCCTGGTTCTCTAACTCCGATTCTCGTGCCCCTGGTGCTCCGAATCTCGCGCCCCTGGTTCTCTAACTCCGATTCTCGCGCCCCTGGTGCTCTAGGACTCTCGCGCCCCTGGTTCTCTAACTCTCGCGCCCCTGGTTCTCTAACTCTCGTGCCCCTGGTTCTCTAGAACTCTGGCGCCCCTGGTTCTCTAACTCTCGTGCCCCTGGTTATCTAGATCTCGGACCCCTGGTTCTCTAACTATCTCGGAGCCCTGGTACTCTAGAATAGTGGACTCTGTCTGATTTTCATCACTTTTTCCATTTTGAAAAAAGTTAAAGTTTTTTCTTCCTGAGGGAGGGGGGATTTCCTCCGAAATATGGCGAAAAAAAAGGTGGGGGCTGAGCAGCGAGTGAGAGGAGGTCTGGCTGCTGGCCTTGGTCCTGTAGGGGGTCCAGGTCCCTCTGGGGTACCCAGACCAGGTCTACTAAGTCCGGGTAAAGGTCTGGGTCATGTAGGGGGGTCCCAGTCCCTCTGGGGTACCCAGACCAGGTCTACTAAGTCCGGGTAAAGGTCTTGGTCTCATGGGGGGGGTCTCAGTCCCTCTGGGGTACCCAGACCAGGTCTACTAAGTCTGGGTACTGGTCTTGGTCTCATGGGGGGTCTCAGTCCCTCTGGGGTACCCAGACCAGGTCTACTAAGTCTGGGTACTGGTCTTGGTCTCATGGGGGGGTCTCAGTCCCTCTATGGTACCCAGACCAGGTCTACTAAGTCTGGGTACTGGTCTGGGTCTCATGGGGGGTCTCAGTCCCTCTATGGTACCCAGACCAGGTCTACTAAGTCTGGGTACTGGTCTGGGTCTCATGGGGGGTCTCAGTCCCTCTATGGTACCCAGACCAGGTCTACTAAGTCTGGGTACTGGTCTTGGTCTCATGGGGGGTCTCAGTCCCTCTATGGTACCCAGACCAGGTCTACTAAGTCTGGGTACTGGTCTTGGTCTCATGGGGGGTCTCAGTCCCTCTATGGTACCCAGACCAGGTCTACTAAGTCTGGGTACTGGTCTTGGTCTCATGGGGGGTCTCAGTCCCTGTATGGTACCCAGACCAGGTCTACTAAGTCTGGGTACTGGTCTTGGTCTCATGGGGGGGTCTCAGTCCCTCTATGGTACCCAGACCAGGTCTACTAAGTCTGGGTACTGGTCTTGGTCTCATGGGGGGGTCTCAGTCCCTCTATGGTACCCAGACCAGGTCTACTAAGTCTGGGTACTGGTCTGGGTCTCATGGGGGGTCTCAGTCCCTCTATGGTACCCAGACCAGGTCTACTAAGTCTGGGTACTGGTCTTGGTCTCATGGGGGGGTCTCAGTCCCTCTATGGTACCCAGACCAGGTCTACTAAGTCTGGGTACTGGTCTTGGTCTCATGGGGGGGTCTCAGTCCCTCTATGGTACCCAGACCAGGTCTACTAAGTCTGGGTACTGGTCTTGGTCTCATGGGGGGTCTCAGTCCCTGTATGGTACCCAGACCAGGTCTACTAAGTCTGGGTACTGGTCTTGGTCTCATGGGGGGTCTCAGTCCCTCTATGGTACCCAGACCAGGTCTACTAAGTCTGGGTACTGGTCTTGGTCTCATGGGGGGTCTCAGTCCCTCTATGGTACCCAGACCAGGTCTACTAAGTCTGGGTACTGGTCTGGGTCTCATGGGGGGTCTCAGTCCCTCTGGGGTACCCAGACCAGGACCACCAAGCCTGGGTACTGGTCTTGGTCCTGTAGGGGGTCTCAGTCACTCACACAGACCCAGACCAGGACCACCAAAGCCTGGGTACTGGTCTTGGTCTTGTGGGGGGGTCTCAGTCCCTCTGGGGTACCCAGACCAGGACCACCAAGCCTGGGTACTGGTCTTGGTCTTGTGGGGGGGTCTCAGTCACTCTGGGGTACCCAGACCAGGACCACCAAAGCCTGGGTACTGGCCTTGGTCCTGAAGGGGGTCTCAGTCACTCACACAGACCCAGAGAAGGACCACCAAGTCTGGGTACTGGTCTTGGTCTCATGGGGGGGTCTCAGTCCCTCTGGGGTACCCAGACCAGGACCACCAAGCCTGGGTACTGGTCTTGATCCTGTAGGGGGTCTCAGTCACTCACACAGACCCAGAGAAGGACCACCAAGCATGGGTACTGGCCTTGGTCCTGAAGGGGGTCTCAGTCACTCACACAGACCCAGAGAAGGACCACCAAGTCTGGGTACTGGTCTGGGTCTCATGGGGGGGTCTCAGTCACTCAAAGGTACCCAGACCAGGACCACCAAAGCCTGGGTACTGGTCTTGGTCCTGTAGGGGGTCTCAGTCACTCACACAGACCCAGAGAAGGACCACCAAGCCTGGGTACTGGCCTTGGTCCTGAAGGGGGTCTCAGTCACTCACACAGACCCAGACCAGGACCACCAAAGCCTGGGTACTGGTCTTGGTCTTGTGGGGGGGTCTCAGTCCCTCTGGGGTACCCAGACCAGGACCACCAAGCCTGGGTACTGGCCTTGGTCTCATGGGGGGGTCTCAGTCCCTCTGGGGTACCCAGACATGGTCTACTAAGTCCGGCTAAAGGTCTTGGTCCTCTAGGGGGGTCTTAGTCACTCAGCTAGACCCAGACCAGGTCTACTAAGTCCGGCTAAAGGTCTTGGTCCACTAGGGGGGTCTCAGTCACTCTGGGGTACCCAGACATGGTCTACTAAGTCCGGCTAAAGGTCTTGGTCCTCTAGGGGGGTCTTAGTCACTCAGCTAGACCCAGACCAGGTCTACTAAGTCCGGCTAAAGGTCTTGGTCCTCCAGGGGGGTCCCCACTCACCATGGAGCTCACTGAGGACCACAGAGGGTCTCATTTAACGTATTAATCCGAGAATAGTGGCTTTCAACCGGGCATGACTTATGTCAGTCTCATGGCGGCCTGGCTGTTGGCCACAGGACCAAGTCAGTTCACTGAACCCCAGAATAGTGGCTTTCAACCGGGCATGACTTATGTCAGTCTCATGGCGGCCTGGCTGTTGGCCACAGGACCAAGTCAGTTCACTGAACCCCAGAATAGTAGCTTTCAACCGGGCATGACTTATGTCAGTCTCATGGCGGCCTGGCTGTTGGCCACAGGACCAAGTCAGTTCACTGAACCCCAGAATAGTGGCTTTCAACCGGGCATGACTTATGTCAGTCTCATGGCGGCCTGGCTGTTGGCCACAGGACCAAGTCAGTTCACTGAACCCCAGAATAGTGGCTTTCAACCGGGCATGACTTATGTCAGTCTCGTGGCGGCCTGGCTGTTGGCCACAGGACCAAGTCAGTTCACTGAACCCCAGAAAATCAGCCCCGTGGCTATGCAGAGTGGACGGCGTTCCCTAGCTCACAGTAGATTGACCCGGTCACAGGACCTTCTCCTGCATTCAAGTCAGTCAGACAACGAGTTGTATTTTTCAAAGTTTTTATTGAAACTGCTCAACAGGGGCGGTCGCAGGGGCAGATGAGCACTCAGTGACGGCCTCAAACCGCCCTCTCATCTCTTTAGCCTGGTTCCTATCAAGAGCCAGGGCATAGAAGCGGTCTGCTGTCCCCGTGTTGTGACACATGAACCTGGCCACTTCCGTTCGAACATCGGGTGTGTGGTAGTTTTTTGCCTGAGAACAGAAGAGAAGACAGGATTTATTTTCTAAGTTATTTCTGGGAGCCCTGGTCCTCTAGAATAAGAAGTGCTTTATCACCGTACTCACGTGGCCTGCGACAGCAGTGCGCAGGTCGATGAAGGTGGGCTTCCCAGGAAGGCCCATCTCCCCCCACGCCTTCTGCATGTATCGGACGAGGTTTTTAACGGTCCCAGAGCCGGTGCTGATTAGAACCAGGTTGGTTTGGGGCCTGAAGCGCGCCCGGATAGCCAACCACTTCTCAACCCAGGAGAACTCATCGAACGTTAGATAGATCTGTGCATACCCAAAGTCTCGGTTGGTCTTGTGGTCCTTCACCGAGATCACGTAGCCCTCGTCCCCATCAAGGAGCGGTTGTTCTTTGGCCTGGTCCACCTCGTCAACCGTCATGTTTGTCAGAACACCTGGGCGGTGCCCATAAATCGAGACTATGTAGGCCGCGAAGTAGCCGTAGAAAGCGCACCTGGCTTTAAAGTCGTTGCCATCGGTCTCCAGTTGCTCTGAAGACAGGGTAAAATACAGCATTAACAACACACACACACGGGCGCTGCATGGCCTAGTCATGCTCTCTCTTACCCAGTAAAGTGGGGATAATATCCCGACACTTATCCTGGCACCTCCGCAGGCAGCTTCCAGGGACAATTCTGTTCATCTTTATCGTCTTATGACGCAGCTGATGCGTCACCACAGAGGCCCCGAGCCCACGGAGAGTGGCTTTAAGACACCTCACCACGCTGATGAGTTGGGACGTTGAGAGGTTGCACTCAACTGGCGGTGTTTCCTGGAGGTAGCTGCAGAATTGAGCAATGTTCCTAATGTAGAAATCGATAGTCGTAATCGCTTTGCCCTCGGTGCGCAGGTGGTCGACGTACCTCCGAATACCATCCATGTCGTACAAGAAAACCCAGTCGGAGGTGTTCTTTTTTCCCACTGAGAGGAATGAGAGAAATGACCTCACTCGGCTCTCTTTTGAAAGAGCATTTTCTTTCTTTTTAAAAGTGGGTGAGGTGCCCGCTTGGAATTTTGTGTACTCCTCCAGGAACCGCTCTGAAACGAAATTAGCCCACAATAAGCACTCTCATACGGCTTGATCACATTCAAAAGTAAGCCCGGAGAGAGCCAGAGAAGTCTTGTTTCTTACCGAGTGTCGGTGGAAGTTTCAGGCGGGTCATCGAGGCCCCTCGCCCGGCACCGTTGAAGATGGATGAGCTAACCTCCGCACCTGCTCCCTCTTCATATTCGTCTTCGTCTCCGTAGCCAGGCTGCTCCACACTCTGCCCGGAGCCAGGCTGCGCCACACTCTGCCCGGCCTCATCACCCTGTGCTTCAGCTCGCTGAGAGTAGAAATGACGCAGCTTCTTACTCATTTTCTCGAGGCGTTTTACTGTCAAAGCAGCCTCTTTATCCCTCATCTCCAGGCAACGTTTGAGTTTTGTATTCTCTAGCCGGAGTAGAGAACACTTTTCGGGGCTGCAGACCTCCACATCTACCTCTGGTGCCGGGAGGCACGGCTCACCCACCTCCTCAATGTCTAGTGTGGTCGATAGAGGCACAATGGGCTGGGACGAGCGCAGCTCTGATAGCAACCTTAAGGTCAGGGTCTTCTGCGAACCTTGACGAAGGGCAGAAACGGACTCTTTATCCAGCTCTGGGTGTCCATCACGCAGGTGCTTGTCAAGCCTGGTGCCCTGGAGCGCACAGCCGGAGACGGGGCATGGTTCTTTGCGGATGTTGACTCGGCCGGAGCCGAAGTTCAACAGGAGCCTCCGCTCTGTCACATTCTTCACCTGATGAGACCGCTTCAGGTGGTTCGGTAAATCGGCGTAATCCTTCAAACAAACAGGACAGGTAGCCGTTTCGGAGCTCATAATCGTACTCTTGCATCGTTCGAAGACCAGCAGAGAATGAGGGCTGGCTGCAAACCCGCTTTAAATGCATGGTGGCACGGCAAGTGACAGGTGTCTCTGGTTGGCAATCAACACAGTGAGTCAAAGGGATGATGGGACAAAGACACGCCCAAAATCACATGTCAATAAGCACAAAGCGCTCCGTGGATGTACAGGGTGTACTTCCATAAACGCATTTTATTTTCCTTCAAACTGTATTTAATGCTGGTTCATAGACCCTATATGGCCTTAAAGTGCCTTAACCTGCTCCGATCTTCTCGCGGAAAACGGCGTTGGAAAGAGGAGGTTCCCCTGAGAAATGCAAGCCAACCCGCGAGCCTCTAGGTGCTCCAGAGCCTGCTCCACAGCCGTTTTAGTGCTCCGGAGTTGAAGCCTTCATTGGAGTTAGAAGGCCGGGAGCCACATTTCAACCCTGAAAAGTGCCTTAACCTGATCCGATCTTCTCGCGGAAAACGGCGTTGGAAAGAAGAGCTTCCCCTGAAGACGGGAAGCCAACCCGCAGGCTTCTAGGTGCTCCACAGCCTGCTCGGCGGCCGCTGTAGAGCGCTGTCGGCGAGTCAGGTTTGCAGAGGTCAGCGCATTAAAAGCTCAATTTGTAATGCCCGGATTTCGCCACAAGATGGAGCCCTCTACCAGGCTATGAATTCAATTCGACTGACTGCAACTTGGATTCCATTCAGACTTCAGAGGCCGCGTTTGAAGGCCGCAAAGTCGGTCTAGAGATGGCAAAATGCACCACAAGACCCATGGGTACATGTTTAAAGTGCCAAGGCACAAATAGAGCATTAATATCAACCCTGGAAAGTGCCTGTAGGGGGGGGTCCCAGTCCCTCTGGGGTACCCAGACCAGGTCTACTAAGTCCGGGTAAAGGTCTTGGTCTCATGGGGGGGGTCTCAGTCCCTCTGGGGTACCCAGAGAAGGACCACCAAGCCTGGGTACTGGCCTTGGTCCTGAAGGGGGTCTCAGTCACTCAGCTGGACCCAGACCAGGTCTACTAAGTCCGGGTACTGGTCTTGGTCTCATGGGGGGGTCTCAGTCCCTCTGGGGTACCCAGAGAAGGACCACCAAGCCTGGGTACTGGCCTTGGTCCTGAAGGGGGTCTCAGTCACTCAGCTGGACCCAGAGAAGGACCACCAAGTCTGGGTACTGGTCTTGGTCTCATGGGGGGGTCTCAGTCACTCAGAGGTACCCAGACCAGGACCACCAAAGCCTGGGTACTGGTCTTGGTCTCATGGGGGGTCTCAGTCCCTCTGGGGTACCCAGAGAAGGACCACCAAGTCTGGGTACTGGTCTGGGTCTCATGGGGGGTCTCAGTCCCTCTGGGGTACCCAGAGAAGGACCACCAAGTCTGGGTACTGGTCTGGGTCTCATGGGGGGTCTCAGTCACTCACACAGACCCAGACCAGGACCACCAAGCCTGGGTACTGGTCTGGGTCTCATGGGGGGTCTCAGTCACTCACACAGACCCAGACCAGGACCACCAAGTCCGGGTACTGGTCTTGGTCTCATGGGGGGGTCTCAGTCCCTCTATGGTACCCAGACCAGGTCTACTAAGTCTGGGTACTGGTCTGGGTCTCATGGGGGGGTCTCAGTCCCTCTGGGGTACCCAGACCAGGACCACCAAAGCCTGGGTACTGGTCTTGGTCCTGTAGGGGGTCTCAGTCACTCACACAGACCCAGAGAAGGACCACCAAGCCTGGGTACTGGCCTTGGTCCTGAAGGGGGTCTCAGTCACTCACACATACCCAGAGAAGGACCACCAAGTCTGGGTACTGGTCTTGGTCTCATGGGGGGGTCTCAGTCACTCAGAGGTACCCAGACCAGGACCACCAAGCCTGGGTACTGGTCTGGGTCTCATGGGGGGGTCTCAGTCCCTCTGGGGTACCCAGAGAAGGACCACCAAGTCTGGGTACTGGCCTTGGTCCTGAAGGGGGTCTCAGTCACTCAGCTGGACCCAGAGAAGGACCACCAAGTCTGGGTACTGGTCTTGGTCTCATGGGGGGGTCTCAGTCACTCAGAGGTACCCAGACCAGGACCACCAAAGCCTGGGTACTGGTCTTGGTCTTGTGGGGGGGTCTCAGTCCCTCTGGGGTACCCAGAGAAGGACCACCAAGTCTGGGTACTGGTCTTGGTCTCATGGGGGGGTCTCAGTCCCTCTGGGGTACCCAGAGAAGGACCACCAAGCCTGGGTACTGGCCTTGGTCCTGAAGGGGGTCTCAGTCACTCAGCTGGACCCAGAGAAGGACCACCAAGTCTGGGTACTGGTCTTGGTCTCATGGGGGGGTCTCAGTCACTCAGAGGTACCCAGACCAGGACCACCAAAGCCTGGGTACTGGTCTTGGTCTTGTGGGGGGGTCTCAGTCCCTCTGGGGTACCCAGAGAAGGACCACCAAGTCTGGGTACTGGTCTTGGTCTCATGGGGGGGTCTCAGTCCCTCTGGGGTACCCAGAGAAGGACCACCAAGCCTGGGTACTGGCCTTGGTCCTGAAGGGGGTCTCAGTCACTCAGCTGGACCCAGAGAAGGACCACCAAGTCTGGGTACTGGTCTTGGTCTCATGGGGGGGTCTCAGTCACTCAGAGGTACCCAGACCAGGACCACCAAAGCCTGGGTACTGGTCTTGGTCTTGTGGGGGGGTCTCAGTCCCTCTGGGGTACCCAGAGAAGGACCACCAAGTCTGGGTACTGGTCTTGGTCTCATGGGGGGGTCTCAGTCCCTCTGGGGTACCCAGAGAAGGACCACCAAGCCTGGGTACTGGCCTTGGTCCTGAAGGGGGTCTCAGTCACTCAGCTGGACCCAGACCAGGTCTACTAAGTCCGGGTAAAGGTCTGGGTCTCATGGGGGGTCTCAGTCACTCTGGGGTACCCAGACCAGGACCACCAAAGCCTGGGTACTGGTCTTGGTCTCATGGGGGGGTCTCAGTCCCTCTCTGGTACCCAGACCAGGTCTACTAAGTCCGGGTAAAGGTCTGGGTCCTGTAGGGGGGTCTCAGTCCCTCTCTGGTACCCAGACCAGGTCTACTAAGTCCGGGTACTGGCCTTGGTCCTGTAGGGGGTCTCAGTCACTCACACAGACCCAGACCAGGACCACCAAGCCTGGGTACTGGTCTGGGTCTCATGGGGGGTCTCAGTCACTCACACAGACCCAGACCAGGACCACCAAGTCCGGGTACTGGTCTGGGTCTCGTGGGGGGGTCTCACACTCACTCAGACAGACCCAGAAGACACTCCCTCTAGCTGGGGAGCTCAGGGCTTTGGAGGCCATCTGACCTTTGACCTTTCGCTGTTAGCAGGCCTGGAACCACGGGGTACCCTGCTCCAATCTTCTCGCGGAAAACGGCGTTGGAAAGAGGAGGTTCCCCTGAAAAATGCAAGCCAACCCGCGGGCCTCTAGGTGCTCCAGAGCCTGCTCCACAGCCGTTTTAGTGCTCCGGAGTCGAAGCCTGCATTGGAGTAGAAGGCCGGGAGCCACATTTCAACCCTGGAAAGTGCCTTATCCTTATCCAATCTTCTCGCGGAAAACGGCGTTGGAAAGAAGAGCTTCCCCTGAAGACGGGAAGCCAACCCGCAGGCTTCTAGGTGCTCCACAGCCTGCTCGGCGGCCGCTGTAGAGCGCAGTCGGCGGGTCAGGTTTGCAGAGGTCAGTGCATTAAAAGCTCAATTTGTAATGCCCGGATTTCGCCACAAGATGGAGCCCTCTACCAGGCTATGAATTCAATTCGACTGACTGCAACTTGGATTCCATTCAGACTTCAGAGGCCGCGTTTGAAGGCCGCAAAGTCGGTCTAGAGATGGCAAAATGCACCACAAGACCCATGGGTACATGTTTGGAGCTCACTGAGGACCACAGAGGGTCTCATTAGACATGCCAACCCACATATTGAACACTTTATTAGGGATGCACACTGGTCATCTACACCATGGAGCTCACTGAGGACCACAGAGGGTCTCATTAGACATGTCAACCCACATATTGAACACTTTATTAGGGATGCACACTGGTCCTCTTCACCATGGAGGACCACAGAGGGTATCATTAGACATCTCAACCCACATATTGAACACTTTATTAGGGATGCACACTGGTCATCTACACCATGGAGCTCACTGAGGACCACAGAGGGTCTCATTAGACATCTCAACCCACATATTGAACACTTTATTAGGGATGCACACTGGTCATCTACACCATGGAGCTCACTGAGGACCACAGAGGGTCTCATTAGACATGCCAACCCACATATTGAACACTTTATTAGGGATGCACACTAGTCCTCTTCACCATGGAGGACCACAGAGGGTATCATTAGACATCTCAACCCACATATTGAATACTGATAAACAAAAAAAAAGCCCTCCCTCACTCCCACCAGAGCTGACTCTGGAGGAAGAGAGGGAGGGCACACACACACACACAGCCGATCACCTGCATCTTTTCCGGGGCAGAGAACAAAAAAAAAGCCCTCCCTCCCTCCCACCAGAGCTGACTCTGGAGGGAGGGAGGGAGGGCACTTTCTCACCTGGAGGACATCACCATTCTGTGGGGAAACACTCACTCAGAGTCCCTGCTCTGAGTCCCAGGCACACACTGCACTCACCACACCCCACTTTGGAGCACTCAAACCCGGCATAGCCTGGATGCTAAGTGACCCCCCCTTGGACCAGACCCTACCTCCGGAGCTCCCCCAGTGACCCGGCTCACCCTCCGACCCCGTGGACCCACTCTTAAGCCCCCACCCCTGGGTTAAAACCCAAGTTCCGCCGCCCTGGAGTTTCGTGCCCCTGGTTATCTAGAACTATCTCGTGCCCCTGGTTATCTAGAACTATCTCGTGCCCCTGGTTATCTGACTAACATTTTCATGGTTTTTTTTCTAAGTGTTTTCTCGCACCCCTGGTTATCTAAATAAAAATAATATGTAGCGATTTTTTTCTAAGTGTTTTCTCGTGCCCCTGGTACTCTAGACAATATTAAGAATTTTTTTATAAGTTTTTTTTCGCGCCCCTGGTTATCTAAATAATTTTTATTAATTTTTCCAAAAAAATATTTCATTTATTTTCCAAGTTTTTTTTTTTTCTAAGTACAACTAAGTTGTTTTTGGCCGACCTCTCACTGTGAGAGGCCGACCTGAGAGACTCTAAGACGGATCACCTCCGTCCCCAACGCACCTCTGCTGCTGGATGAAGTTATGTTTGAAGAGAGACCGACCTCTCACTGTGAGAGGCCGACCTGAGAGACTCTAAGACGGATCACCTCCGTCCCCAACGCACCTCTGCTGCTGGATGAAGTACCCCCCGTACCCCTGGTCCTCTAGAAATGGGTTATTGGGTCACCGGCCGAGGTGGACGCCCGCCGTCGGCCCAGTGACGCTAACCCGGCTGGGTTTGACTCCGGAATCGAACCCTGATTCCTCGAGCCCACGCGGGCTGAGATCTTTCCGACAAGCATATGATTTTTTCAAAGTAAACGCTTCATATTGTTATTTTTCGTCACTACCTCAGTGGGTAACTTGCGTGCTGCTGCCTTCCTTGGATGTCTGGCCGTTTCTCAGGCTCCCTCTCCGGGAATCGAACCGTGATTCCTCGAGCCCACGCGGGCTGAGATCGTTCCGACAAGCATATGACTTTTTTCAAAGTAAACGCTTCGTATTGTTATTTTTCGTCACTACCTCAGTGGGTAACTTGCGTGCTGCTGCCTTCCTTGGATGTCTGGCCGTTTCTCAGGCTCCCTCTCCGGGAATCGAACCGTGATTCCTCGAGCCCACGCGGGCTGAGATCGTTCCGACAAGCATATGACTTTTTTCAAAGTAAACGCTTCGTATTGTTATTTTTCGTCACTACCTCAGTGGGTAACTTGCGTGCTGCTGCCTTCCTTGGATGTCTGGCCGTTTCTCAGGCTCCCTCTCCGGGAATCGAACCCTGATTCCTCGAGCCCACGCGGGCTGAGATCGTTCCGACAAGCATATGACTTTTTTCAAAGTAAACGCTTCGTATTGTTATTTTTCGTCACTACCTCAGTGGGTAACTTGCGTGCTGCTGCCTTCCTTGGATGTCTGGCCGTTTCTCAGGCTCCCTCTCCGGGAATCGAACCCTGATTCCCCGTTACCCGTGGTCACCATGGTAGGCACAGAAAGTACCATCGAAAGTTGATAGGGCAGACATTCGAATGAGACGTCGCCGCCACGGGGGCCAGCGATCGGCTCGAGGTTATCCAGAGTCACCAAAGCTGCCGTGGCGCCCCGGAGGGCAACCACGCATGGGTTTTGGATCTGATAAATGCACGCATCCCCGGAGGTCAGCGCTCGTTTGCATGTATTAGCTCTAGAATTGCCACAGTTATCCAAGTAACGTTAGAGCGATCAAAGGAACCATAACTGATTTAATGAGCCATTCTCAGTTTCACTGTACCGGCCGTGTGTACTTAGACTTGCATGGCTTAATCTTTGAGACAAGCATATGCTACTGACAGGATCAACCAGGTAGCCCTTCGTCACCGGCCGAGGCGGACGCCCGCCGTCGGCCCAGTGTGGCTGGGGGGTGGCCAGCTCCCTCCGAGTCCCGGGCGGGGGAGGCACGGAGCGGAGCGAAGCGCATGGGGGCCATCGGCTTTCGCTCGACGAGGAAGGGTTTGAGAAACCTGTTCAGCGGAGGCACGCTGCGACACTGCGCCTGTCTCCCGCTGGAATGGGAGACTGCGACAGGGCGGCGAGCTCCGTGGCAGGACTGCTGGGTCAGACGGGTCGTCTCGGTCTCGCTTCAATGGGCCATTGCTCCTCCCGGGCCTAGAGGCGAACCCGCGGTCCGGAGGAACCGCCCACCAGAACACCGGCACGAGGCCGGCCGGCGGGGGCCCTCCGATGGCGGGTCACGTATGCCAATCGGTCTGCACGGACAAACAGGTGTGTCCCTCTCTTTTTTCGTCAAAGTGTAGCTCACTCGGAGCGGAGCCTCCGCTGCCATGAGCAAAAGTGCCAAAAACGGCTGAAAATAAAGACTCTTTTTCGGGCAAACTGGTTTTTATTCATCGGGGGGGCGGTCCGGAGGGGGTCTGCGGGTCCAGTTCATGCCCGACCTAGCTCACTTGCAATGCACCTCACCACAGCGAGAAGTTACTCTTCTCCAAAAAGACGTCAAAATGACTCGGTTCTTTTTCCAAAAGTGCTTTTTATTCATCCGTGGGACCGTCCGGAGGGGGCCTGTGGGTCAGATTGTGTCCCAAAAATGATCAGAGGAAACGCACCTCGCTCCGCAGGACGCTCGCTGCGTGCTCCAAAAAGTGCCAAAACGGCTGAAAATGAAGACTCTTTTTCGGGCAAACTGGTTTTTATTCATCGGGGGGGCGGTCCGGAGGGGGTCTGCGGGTCCAGTTCATGCCCGACCTAGCTCACTTGCAATGCACCTCACCGCAGCGAGAAGTTACTCTTCTCCAAAAAGACGTCAAAATGACTCGGTTCTTTTTCCAAAAGTGCTTTTTATTCATCCGTGGGACCGTCCGGAGGGGGCCTGTGGGTCAGATTGTGTCCCAAAAATGATCAGAGGAAACGCACCTCGCTCCGCAGGACGCTCGCTGCGTGCTCCAAAAAGTGCCAAAACGGCTGAAAATGAAGACTCTTTTTCGGGCAAACTGGTTTTTATTCATCGGGGGGGCGGTCCGGAGGGGGTCTGCGGGTCCAGTTCATGCCCGACCTAGCTCACTTGCAATGCACCTCACCGCAGCGAGAAGTTACTCTTCTCCAAAAAGACGTCAAAATGACTCGGTTCTTTTTCCAAAAGTGCTTTTTATTCATCCGTGGGACCGTCCGGAGGGGGCCTGTGGGTCAGATTGTGTCCCAAAAATGATCAGAGGAAACGCACCTCGCTCCGCAGGACGCTCGCTGCGTGCTCCAAAAAGTGCCAAAACGGCTGAAAATGAAGACTCTTTTTCGGGCAAACTGGTTTTTATTCATCGGGGGGGCGGTCCGGAGGGGGTCTGCGGGTCCAGTTCATGCCCGACCTAGCTCACTTGCAATGCACCTCACCGCAGCGAGAAGTTACTCTTCTCCAAAAAGACGTCAAAATGACTCGGTTCTTTTTCCAAAAGTGCTTTTTATTCATCCGTGGGACCGTCCGGAGGGGGCCTGTGGGTCAGATTGTGTCCCAAAAATGATCAGAGGAAACGCACCTCGCTCCGCAGGACGCTCGCTGCGTGCTCCAAAAAGTGCCAAAACGGCTGAAAATGAAGACTCTTTTTCGGGCAAACTGGTTGTTATTCATCGGGGGGGGCGGTCCGGAGGGGGTCTGCGGGTCCAGTTCATGCCCGACCTAGCTCACTTGCAATGCACCTCACCGCAGCGAGAAGTTACTCTTCTCCAAAAAGACGTCAAAATGACTCGGTTCTTTTTCCAAAAGTGCTTTTTATTCATCCGTGGGACCGTCCGGAGGGGGCCTGTGGGTCAGATTGTGTCCCAAAAATGATCAGAGGAAACGCACCTCGCTCCGCAGGACGCTCGCTGCGTGCTCCAAAAAGTGCCAAAACGGCTGAAAATGAAGACTCTTTTTCGGGCAAACTGGTTTTTATTCATCGGGGGGGCGGTCCGGAGGGGGTCTGCGGGTCCAGTTCATGCCCGACCTAGCTCACTTGCAATGCACCTCACCGCAGCGAGAAGTTACTCTTCTCCAAAAAGACGTCAAAATGACTCGGTTCTTTTTCCAAAAGTGCTTTTTATTCATCCGTGGGACCGTCCGGAGGGGGCCTGTGGGTCAGATTGTGTCCCAAAAATGATCAGAGGAAACGCACCTCGCTCCGCAGGACGCTCGCTGCGTGCTCCAAAAAGTGCCAAAACGGCTGAAAATGAAGACTCTTTTTCGGGCAAACTGGTTTTTATTCATCGGGGGGGCGGTCCGGAGGGGGGTCTGCGGGTCCAGTTCATGCCCCGACCTAGCTCACTTGCAATGCACCTCACCGCAGCGAGAAGTTACTCTTCTCCAAAAAGACGTCAAAATGACTCGGTTCTTTTTCCAAAAGTGCTTTTTATTCATCCGTGGGACCGTCCGGAGGGGGCCTGTGGGTCAGATTGTGTCCCAAAAATGATCAGAGGAAACGCACCTCGCTCCGCAGGACGCTCGCTGCGTGCTCCAAAAAGTGCCAAAACGGCTGAAAATGAAGACTCTTTTTCGGGCAAACTGGTTGTTATTCATCGGGGGGGCGGTCCGGAGGGGGTCTGCGGGTCCAGTTCATGCCCGACCTAGCTCACTTGCAATGCACCTCACCGCAGCGAGAAGTTACTCTTCTCCAAAAAGACGTCAAAATGACTCGGTTCTTTTTCCAAAAGTGCTTTTTATTCATCCGTGGGACCGTCCGGAGGGGGCCTGTGGGTCAGATTGTGTCCCAAAAATGATCAGAGGAAACGCACCTCGCTCCGCAGGACGCTCGCTGCGTGCTCCAAAAAGTGCCAAAACGGCTGAAAATGAAGACTCTTTTTCGGGCAAACTGGTTTTTATTCATCGGGGGGGCGGTCCGGAGGGGGTCTGCGGGTCCAGTTCATGCCCGACCTAGCTCACTTGCAATGCACCTCACCGCAGCGAGAAGTTACTCTTCTCCAAAAAGACGTCAAAATGACTCGGTTCTTTTTCCAAAAGTGCTTTTTATTCATCCGTGGGACCGTCCGGAGGGGGCCTGTGGGTCAGATTGTGTCCCAAAAATGATCAGAGGAAACGCACCTCGCTCCGCAGGACGCTCGCTGCGTGCTCCAAAAAAGTGCCAAAACGGCTGAAAATGAAGACTCTTTTTCGGGCAAACTGGTTTTTATTCATCGGGGGGGCGGTCCGGAGGGGGTCTGCGGGTCCAGTTCATGCCCGACCTAGCTCACTTGCAATGCACCTCACCGCAGCGAGAAGTTACTCTTCTCCAAAAAGACGTCAAAATGACTCGGTTCTTTTTCCAAAAGTGCTTTTTATTCATCCGTGGGACCGTCCGGAGGGGGCCTGTGGGTCAGATTGTGTCCCAAAAATGATCAGAGAAAACGCACCTCGCTCCGCGGGACGCCCGCTGCGTGCTCCAAAAAGTGCCAAAACTGTCAAAAAAAGCTCCGCGGGTCCCGCCACACACCGCGCGCGGCCGCCCTCCATGCCCAGAAAAGCTCTGCAAAATCCCAGAAGGATCCGTGCATGTACAGGCGTACCTCCACAAACGCCTTTTATTTTTCACCAAAGTGTTTTTTATCCAGGACATGGACCCTCTATGGCCGCCCAGACCATCCGACCTGCCTTCACTCATCGTGGGCATCAATTCCTGTGTAAAGCTCATGGTAAGCCCTTTTTCTGAAAACTGGGTTTCTCAAAACGTGCGAGAGGTAATTTTGTCGCACCGTACCAAAGTGTGTCAATGTAAAATAATGAAAAAGGTAATCTTCGGTCTGTTATCTTACACTCCGTTTCGTGCCCCTGGTACTCTGAATCTCGCGCCCCTGGTTCTCTAACTCCGATTCTCGTGCCCCTGGTGCTCCGAATCTCGCGCCCCTGGTTCTCTAACTCCGATTCTCGCGCCCCTGGTGCTCTAGGACTCTCGCGCCCCTGGTTCTCTAACTCTCGCGCCCCTGGTTCTCTAACTCTCGTGCCCCTGGTTCTCTAGAACTCTGGCGCCCCTGGTTCTCTAACTCTCGTGCCCCTGGTTATCTAGATCTCGGACCCCTGGTTCTCTAACTATCTCGGAGCCCTGGTACTCTAGAATAGTGGACTCTGTCTGATTTTCATCACTTTTTCCATTTTGAAAAAAGTTAAAGTTTTTTCTTCCTGAGGGAGGGGGGATTTCCTCCGAAATATGGCGAAAAAAAAGGTGGGGGCTGAGCAGCGAGTGAGAGGAGGTCTGGCTGCTGGCCTTGGTCCTGTAGGGGGTCCAGGTCCCTCTGGGGTACCCAGACCAGGTCTACTAAGTCCGGGTAAAGGTCTGGGTCATGTAGGGGGGTCCCAGTCCCTCTGGGGTACCCAGACCAGGTCTACTAAGTCCGGGTAAAGGTCTTGGTCTCATGGGGGGGGGTCTCAGTCCCTCTGGGGTACCCAGACCAGGTCTACTAAGTCTGGGTACTGGTCTTGGTCTCATGGGGGGTCTCAGTCCCTCTGGGGTACCCAGACCAGGTCTACTAAGTCTGGGTACTGGTCTTGGTCTCATGGGGGGGTCTCAGTCCCTCTATGGTACCCAGACCAGGTCTACTAAGTCTGGGTACTGGTCTGGGTCTCATGGGGGGTCTCAGTCCCTCTATGGTACCCAGACCAGGTCTACTAAGTCTGGGTACTGGTCTGGGTCTCATGGGGGGTCTCAGTCCCTCTATGGTACCCAGACCAGGTCTACTAAGTCTGGGTACTGGTCTTAGGTCTCATGGGGGGTCTCAGTCCCTCTATGGTACCCAGACCAGGTCTACTAAGTCTGGGTACTGGTCTTGGTCTCATGGGGGGTCTCAGTCCCTCTATGGTACCCAGACCAGGTCTACTAAGTCTGGGTACTGGTCTTGGTCTCATGGGGGGTCTCAGTCCCTGTATGGTACCCAGACCAGGTCTACTAAGTCTGGGTACTGGTCTTGGTCTCATGGGGGGGTCTCAGTCCCTCTATGGTACCCAGACCAGGTCTACTAAGTCTGGGTACTGGTCTTGGTCTCATGGGGGGGTCTCAGTCCCTCTATGGTACCCAGACCAGGTCTACTAAGTCTGGGTACTGGTCTGGGTCTCATGGGGGGTCTCAGTCCCTCTATGGTACCCAGACCAGGTCTACTAAGTCTGGGTACTGGTCTTGGTCTCATGGGGGGGTCTCAGTCCCTCTATGGTACCCAGACCAGGTCTACTAAGTCTGGGTACTGGTCTTGGTCTCATGGGGGGGTCTCAGTCCCTCTATGGTACCCAGACCAGGTCTACTAAGTCTGGGTACTGGTCTTGGTCTCATGGGGGGTCTCAGTCCCTGTATGGTACCCAGACCAGGTCTACTAAGTCTGGGTACTGGTCTTGGTCTCATGGGGGGTCTCAGTCCCTCTATGGTACCCAGACCAGGTCTACTAAGTCTGGGTACTGGTCTTGGTCTCATGGGGGGTCTCAGTCCCTCTATGGTACCCAGACCAGGTCTACTAAGTCTGGGTACTGGTCTGGGTCTCATGGGGGGTCTCAGTCCCTCTGGGGTACCCAGACCAGGACCACCAAGCCTGGGTACTGGTCTTGGTCCTGTAGGGGTCTCAGTCACTCACACAGACCCAGACCAGGACCACCAAAGCCTGGGTACTGGTCTTGGTCTTGTGGGGGGGTCTCAGTCCCTCTGGGGTACCCAGACCAGGACCACCAAGCCTGGGTACTGGTCTTGGTCTTGTGGGGGGGTCTCAGTCACTCTGGGGTACCCAGACCAGGACCACCAAAGCCTGGGTACTGGCCTTGGTCCTGAAGGGGGTCTCAGTCACTCACACAGACCCAGAGAAGGACCACCAAGTCTGGGTACTGGTCTTGGTCTCATGGGGGGGTCTCAGTCCCTCTGGGGTACCCAGACCAGGACCACCAAGCCTGGGTACTGGTCTTGATCCTGTAGGGGGTCTCAGTCACTCACACAGACCCAGAGAAGGACCACCAAGCATGGGTACTGGCCTTGGTCCTGAAGGGGGTCTCAGTCACTCACACAGACCCAGAGAAGGACCACCAAGTCTGGGTACTGGTCTGGGTCTCATGGGGGGGTCTCAGTCACTCAAAGGTACCCAGACCAGGACCACCAAAGCCTGGGTACTGGTCTTGGTCCTGTAGGGGGTCTCAGTCACTCACACAGACCCAGAGAAGGACCACCAAGCCTGGGTACTGGCCTTGGTCCTGAAGGGGGTCTCAGTCACTCACACACAGACCCAGACCAGGACCACCAAAGCCTGGGTACTGGTCTTGGTCTTGTGGGGGGGTCTCAGTCCCTCTGGGGTACCCAGACCAGGACCACCAAGCCTGGGTACTGGCCTTGGTCTCATGGGGGGGTCTCAGTCCCTCTGGGGTACCCAGACATGGTCTACTAAGTCCGGCTAAAGGTCTTGGTCCTCTAGGGGGGTCTTAGTCACTCAGCTAGACCCAGACCAGGTCTACTAAGTCCGGCTAAAGGTCTTGGTCCACTAGGGGGGTCTCAGTCACTCTGGGGTACCCAGACATGGTCTACTAAGTCCGGCTAAAGGTCTTGGTCCTCTAGGGGGGTCTTAGTCACTCAGCTAGACCCAGACCAGGTCTACTAAGTCCGGCTAAAGGTCTTGGTCCTCCAGGGGGGTCCCCACTCACCATGGAGCTCACTGAGGACCACAGAGGGTCTCATTTAACGTATTAATCCGAGAATAGTGGCTTTCAACCGGGCATGACTTATGTCAGTCTCATGGCGGCCTGGCTGTTGGCCACAGGACCAAGTCAGTTCACTGAACCCCAGAATAGTGGCTTTCAACCGGGCATGACTTATGTCAGTCTCATGGCGGCCTGGCTGTTGGCCACAGGACCAAGTCAGTTCACTGAACCCCAGAATAGTAGCTTTCAACCGGGCATGACTTATGTCAGTCTCATGGCGGCCTGGCTGTTGGCCACAGGACCAAGTCAGTTCACTGAACCCCAGAATAGTGGCTTTCAACCGGGCATGACTTATGTCAGTCTCATGGCGGCCTGGCTGTTGGCCACAGGACCAAGTCAGTTCACTGAACCCCAGAATAGTGGCTTTCAACCGGGCATGACTTATGTCAGTCTCGTGGCGGCCTGGCTGTTGGCCACAGGACCAAGTCAGTTCACTGAACCCCAGAAAATCAGCCCCGTGGCTATGCAGAGTGGACGGCGTTCCCTAGCTCACAGTAGATTGACCCGGTCACAGGACCTTCTCCTGCATTCAAGTCAGTCAGACAACGAGTTGTATTTTTCAAAGTTTTTATTGAAACTGCTCAACAGGGGCGGTCGCAGGGGCAGATGAGCACTCAGTGACGGCCTCAAACCGCCCTCTCATCTCTTTAGCCTGGTTCCTATCAAGAGCCAGGGCATAGAAGCGGTCTGCTGTCCCCGTGTTGTGACACATGAACCTGGCCACTTCCGTTCGAACATCGGGTGTGTGGTAGTTTTTTGCCTGAGAACAGAAGAGAAGACAGGATTTATTTTCTAAGTTATTTCTGGGAGCCCTGGTCCTCTAGAATAAGAAGTGCTTTATCACCGTACTCACGTGGCCTGCGACAGCAGTGCGCAGGTCGATGAAGGTGGGCTTCCCAGGAAGGCCCATCTCCCCCCACGCCTTCTGCATGTATCGGACGAGGTTTTTAACGGTCCCAGAGCCGGTGCTGATTAGAACCAGGTTGGTTTGGGGCCTGAAGCGCGCCCGGATAGCCAACCACTTCTCAACCCAGGAGAACTCATCGAACGTTAGATAGATCTGTGCATACCCAAAGTCTCGGTTGGTCTTGTGGTCCTTCACCGAGATCACGTAGCCCTCGTCCCCATCAAGGAGCGGTTGTTCTTTGGCCTGGTCCACCTCGTCAACCGTCATGTTTGTCAGAACACCTGGGCGGTGCCCATAAATCGAGACTATGTAGGCCGCGAAGTAGCCGTAGAAAGCGCACCTGGCTTTAAAGTCGTTGCCATCGGTCTCCAGTTGCTCTGAAGACAGGGTAAAATACAGCATTAACAACACACACACGGGCGCTGCATGGCCTAGTCATGCTCTCTCTTACCCAGTAAAGTGGGGATAATATCCCGACACTTATCCTGGCACCTCCGCAGGCAGCTTCCAGGGACAATTCTGTTCATCTTTATCGTCTTATGACGCAGCTGATGCGTCACCACAGAGGCCCCGAGCCCACGGAGAGTGGCTTTAAGACACCTCACCACGCTGATGAGTTGGGACGTTGAGAGGTTGCACTCAACTGGCGGTGTTTCCTGGAGGTAGCTGCAGAATTGAGCAATGTTCCTAATGTAGAAATCGATAGTCGTAATCGCTTTGCCCTCGGTGCGCAGGTGGTCGACGTACCTCCGAATACCATCCATGTCGTACAAGAAAACCCAGTCGGAGGTGTTCTTTTTTCCCACTGAGAGGAATGAGAGAAATGACCTCACTCGGCTCTCTTTTGAAAGAGCATTTTCTTTCTTTTTAAAAGTGGGTGAGGTGCCCGCTTGGAATTTTGTGTACTCCTCCAGGAACCGCTCTGAAACGAAATTAGCCCACAATAAGCACTCTCATACGGCTTGATCACATTCAAAAGTAAGCCCGGAGAGAGCCAGAGAAGTCTTGTTTCTTACCGAGTGTCGGTGGATAGTTTCAGGCGGGTCATCGAGGCCCCTCGCCCGGCACCGTTGAAGATGGATGAGCTAACCTCCGCACCTGCTCCCTCTTCATATTCGTCTTCGTCTCCGTAGCCAGGCTGCTCCACACTCTGCCCGGAGCCAGGCTGCGCCACACTCTGCCCGGCCTCATCACCCTGTGCTTCAGCTCGCTGAGAGTAGAAATGACGCAGCTTCTTACTCATTTTCTCGAGGCGTTTTACTGTCAAAGCAGCCTCTTTATCCCTCATCTCCAGGCAACGTTTGAGTTTTGTATTCTCTAGCCGGAGTAGAGAACACTTTTCGGGGCTGCAGACCTCCACATCTACCTCTGGTGCCGGGAGGCACGGCTCACCCACCTCCTCAATGTCTAGTGTGGTCGATAGAGGCACAATGGGCTGGGACGAGCGCAGCTCTGATAGCAACCTTAAGGTCAGGGTCTTCTGCGAACCTTGACGAAGGGCAGAAACGGACTCTTTATCCAGCTCTGGGTGTCCATCACGCAGGTGCTTGTCAAGCCTGGTGCCCTGGAGCGCACAGCCGGAGACGGGGCATGGTTCTTTGCGGATGTTGACTCGGCCGGAGCCGAAGTTCAACAGGAGCCTCCGCTCTGTCACATTCTTCACCTGATGAGACCGCTTCAGGTGGTTCGGTAAATCGGCGTAATCCTTCAAACAAACAGGACAGGTAGCCGTTTCGGAGCTCATAATCGTACTCTTGCATCGTTCGAAGACCAGCAGAGAATGAGGGCTGGCTGCAAACCCGCTTTAAATGCATGGTGGCACGGCAAGTGACAGGTGTCTCTGGTTGGCAATCAACACAGTGAGTCAAAGGGATGATGGGACAAAGACACGCCCAAAATCACATGTCAATAAGCACAAAGCGCTCCGTGGATGTACAGGGTGTACTTCCATAAACGCATTTTATTTTCCTTCAAACTGTATTTAATGCTGGTTCATAGACCCTATATGGCCTTAAAGTGCCTTAACCTGCTCCGATCTTCTCGCGGAAAACGGCGTTGGAAAGAGGAGGTTCCCCTGAGAAATGCAAGCCAACCCGCGAGCCTCTAGGTGCTCCAGAGCCTGCTCCACAGCCGTTTTAGTGCTCCGGAGTTGAAGCCTTCATTGGAGTTAGAAGGCCGGGAGCCACATTTCAACCCTGAAAAGTGCCTTAACCTGATCCGATCTTCTCGCGGAAAACGGCGTTGGAAAGAAGAGCTTCCCCTGAAGACGGGAAGCCAACCCGCAGGCTTCTAGGTGCTCCACAGCCTGCTCGGCGGCCGCTGTAGAGCGCTGTCGGCGAGTCAGGTTTGCAGAGGTCAGCGCATTAAAAGCTCAATTTGTAATGCCCGGATTTCGCCACAAGATGGAGCCCTCTACCAGGCTATGAATTCAATTCGACTGACTGCAACTTGGATTCCATTCAGACTTCAGAGGCCGCGTTTGAAGGCCGCAAAGTCGGTCTAGAGATGGCAAAATGCACCACAAGACCCATGGGTACATGTTTAAAGTGCCAAGGCACAAATAGAGCATTAATATCAACCCTGGAAAGTGCCTGTAGGGGGGGTCCCAGTCCCTCTGGGGTACCCAGACCAGGTCTACTAAGTCCGGGTAAAGGTCTTGGTCTCATGGGGGGGGGTCTCAGTCCCTCTGGGGTACCCAGAGAAGGACCACCAAGCCTGGGTACTGGCCTTGGTCCTGAAGGGGGTCTCAGTCACTCAGCTGGACCCAGACCAGGTCTACTAAGTCCGGGTACTGGTCTTGGTCTCATGGGGGGGTCTCAGTCCCTCTGGGGTACCCAGAGAAGGACCACCAAGCCTGGGTACTGGCCTTGGTCCTGAAGGGGGTCTCAGTCACTCAGCTGGACCCAGAGAAGGACCACCAAGTCTGGGTACTGGTCTTGGTCTCATGGGGGGGTCTCAGTCACTCAGAGGTACCCAGACCAGGACCACCAAAGCCTGGGTACTGGTCTTGGTCTCATGGGGGGTCTCAGTCCCTCTGGGGTACCCAGAGAAGGACCACCAAGTCTGGGTACTGGTCTGGGTCTCATGGGGGGTCTCAGTCCCTCTGGGGTACCCAGAGAAGGACCACCAAGTCTGGGTACTGGTCTGGGTCTCATGGGGGGTCTCAGTCACTCACACAGACCCAGACCAGGACCACCAAGCCTGGGTACTGGTCTGGGTCTCATGGGGGGTCTCAGTCACTCACACAGACCCAGACCAGGACCACCAAGTCCGGGTACTGGTCTTGGTCTCATGGGGGGGTCTCAGTCCCTCTATGGTACCCAGACCAGGTCTACTAAGTCTGGGTACTGGTCTGGGTCTCATGGGGGGGTCTCAGTCCCTCTGGGGTACCCAGACCAGGACCACCAAAGCCTGGGTACTGGTCTTGGTCCTGTAGGGGGTCTCAGTCACTCACACAGACCCAGAGAAGGACCACCAAGCCTGGGTACTGGCCTTGGGTCCTGAAGGGGGTCTCAGTCACTCACACATACCCAGAGAAGGACCACCAAGTCTGGGTACTGGTCTTGGTCTCATGGGGGGGTCTCAGTCACTCAGAGGTACCCAGACCAGGACCACCAAGCCTGGGTACTGGTCTGGGTCTCATGGGGGGGTCTCAGTCCCTCTGGGGTACCCAGAGAAGGACCACCAAGTCTGGGTACTGGCCTTGGTCCTGAAGGGGGTCTCAGTCACTCAGCTGGACCCAGAGAAGGACCACCAAGTCTGGGTACTGGTCTTGGTCTCATGGGGGGGTCTCAGTCACTCAGAGGTACCCAGACCAGGACCACCAAAGCCTGGGTACTGGTCTTGGTCTTGTGGGGGGGTCTCAGTCCCTCTGGGGTACCCAGAGAAGGACCACCAAGTCTGGGTACTGGTCTTGGTCTCATGGGGGGGTCTCAGTCCCTCTGGGGTACCCAGAGAAGGAAAGCCTGGGTACTGGCCTTGGTCCTGAAGGGGGTCTCAGTCACTCAGCTGGACCCAGAGAAGGACCACCAAGTCTGGGTACTGGTCTTGGTCTCATGGGGGGGTCTCAGTCACTCAGAGGTACCCAGACCAGGACCACCAAAGCCTGGGTACTGGTCTTGGTCTTGTGGGGGGGTCTCAGTCCCTCTGGGGGTACCCAGAGAAGGACCACCAAGTCTGGGTACTGGTCTTGGTCTCATGGGGGGGTCTCAGTCCCTCTGGGGTACCCAGAGAAGGACCACCAAGCCTGGGTACTGGCCTTGGTCCTGAAGGGGGTCTCAGTCACTCAGCTGGACCCAGAGAAGGACCACCAAGTCTGGGTACTGGTCTTGGTCTCATGGGGGGGTCTCAGTCACTCAGAGGTACCCAGACCAGGACCACCAAAGCCTGGGTACTGGTCTTGGTCTTGTGGGGGGGTCTCAGTCCCTCTGGGGTACCCAGAGAAGGACCACCAAGTCTGGGTACTGGTCTTGGTCTCATGGGGGGGTCTCAGTCCCTCTGGGGTACCCAGAGAAGGACCACCAAGCCTGGGTACTGGCCTTGGTCCTGAAGGGGGTCTCAGTCACTCAGCTGGACCCAGACCAGGTCTACTAAGTCGGGTAAAGGTCTGGGTCTCATGGGGGGTCCTCAGTCACTCTGGGGTACCCAGACCAGGACCACCAAAGCCTGGGTACTGGTCTTGGTCTCATGGGGGGGTCTCAGTCCCTCTCTGGTACCCAGACCAGGTCTACTAAGTCCGGGTAAAGGTCTGGGTCCTGTAGGGGGGTCTCAGTCCCTCTCTGGTACCCAGACCAGGTCTACTAAGTCCGGGTACTGGCCTTGGTCCTGTAGGGGGTCTCAGTCACTCACACAGACCCAGACCAGGACCACCAAGCCTGGGTACTGGTCTGGGTCTCATGGGGGGTCTCAGTCACTCACACAGACCCAGACCAGGACCACCAAGTCCGGGTACTGGTCTGGGTCTCGTGGGGGGGTCTCACACTCACTCAGACAGACCCAGAAGACACTCCCTCTAGCTGGGGAGCTCAGGGCTTTGGAGGCCATCTGACCTTTGACCTTTCGCTGTTAGCAGGCCTGGAACCACGGGGTACCCTGCTCCAATCTTCTCGCGGAAAACGGCGTTGGAAAGAGGAGGTTCCCCTGAAAAATGCAAGCCAACCCGCGGGCCTCTAGGTGCTCCAGAGCCTGCTCCACAGCCGTTTTAGTGCTCCGGAGTCGAAGCCTGCATTGGAGTAGAAGGCCGGGAGCCACATTTCAACCCTGGAAAGTGCCTTATCCTTATCCAATCTTCTCGCGGAAAACGGCGTTGGAAAGAAGAGCTTCCCCTGAAGACGGGAAGCCAACCCGCAGGCTTCTAGGTGCTCCACAGCCTGCTCGGCGGCCGCTGTAGAGCGCAGTCGGCGGGTCAGGTTTGCAGAGGTCAGTGCATTAAAAGCTCAATTTGTAATGCCCGGATTTCGCCACAAGATGGAGCCCTCTACCAGGCTATGAATTCAATTCGACTGACTGCAACTTGGATTCCATTCAGACTTCAGAGGCCGCGTTTGAAGGCCGCAAAGTCGGTCTAGAGATGGCAAAATGCACCACAAGACCCATGGGTACATGTTTGGAGCTCACTGAGGACCACAGAGGGTCTCATTAGACATGCCAACCCACATATTGAACACTTTATTAGGGATGCACACTGGTCATCTACACCATGGAGCTCACTGAGGACCACAGAGGGTCTCATTTAGACATGTCAACCCACATATTGAACACTTTATTAGGGATGCACACTGGTCCTCTTCACCATGGAGACCACAGAGGGTATCATTAGACATCTCAACCCACATATTGAACACTTTATTAGGGATGCACACTGGTCATCTACACCATGGAGCTCACTGAGGACCACAGAGGGTCTCATTAGACATCTCAACCCACATATTGAACACTTTATTAGGGATGCACACTGGTCATCTACACCATGGAGCTCACTGAGGACCACAGAGGGTCTCATTAGACATGCCAACCCACATATTGAACACTTTATTAGGGATGCACACTAGTCCTCTTCACATGGAGGACCACAGAGGGTATCATTAGACATCTCAACCCACATATTGAATACTGATAAACAAAAAAAAAGCCCTCCCTCACTCCCACCAGAGCTGACTCTGGAGGAAGAGAGGGAGGGCACACACACACACACAGCCGATCACCTGCATCTTTTCCGGGGCAGAGAACAAAAAAAAAGCCCTCCCTCCCTCCCACCAGAGCTGACTCTGGAGGGAGGGAGGGAGGGCACTTTCTCACCTGGAGGACATCACCATTCTGTGGGGAAACACTCACTCAGAGTCCCTGCTCTGAGTCCCAGGCACACACTGCACTCACCACACCCACTTTGGAGCACTCAAACCCGGCATAGCTGGATGCTAAGTGACCCCCCCTTGGACCAGACCCTACCTCCGGAGCTCCCCCAGTGACCCGGCTCACCCTCCGACCCCGTGGACCCACTCTTAAGCCCCCACCCCTGGGTTAAAACCCAAGTTCCGCCGCCCTGGAGTTTCGTGCCCCTGGTTATCTAGAACTATCTCGTGCCCCTGGTTATCTAGAACTATCTCGTGCCCCTGGTTATCTGACTAACATTTTCATGGTTTTTTTCTAAGTGTTTTCTCGCACCCCTGGTTATCTAAATAAAAATAATATGTAGCGATTTTTTTCTAAGTGTTTTCTCGTGCCCCTGGTACTCTAGACAATATTAAGAATTTTTTTATAAGTTTTTTTTCGCGCCCCTGGTTATCTAAATAATTTTTATTAATTTTTCCAAAAAAATATTTCATTTATTTTCCAAGTTTTTTTTTTTTCTAAGTACAAACTAAGTTGTTTTTGGCCGACCTCTCACTGTGAGAGGCCGGACCTGAGAGACTCTAAGACGGATCACCTCCGTCCCCAACGCACCTCTGCTGCTGGATGAAGTTATGTTTGAAGAGAGACCGACCTCTCACTGTGAGAGGCCGACCTGAGAGACTCTAAGACGGATCACCTCCGTCCCCAACGCACCTCTGCTGCTGGATGAAGTACCCCCCGTACCCCTGGTCCTCTAGAATGGGTTATTGGGTCACCGCCGGAGGTGGACGCCCGCCGTCGGCCCCAGTGACGCTAACCGGCTGGGTTTGACTCCGGAATCGAACCCTGATTCCTCGAGCCCACGCGGGCTGAGATCTTTCCCGACAAGCATATGATTTTTTCAAAGTAAAACGCTTCATATTGTTATTTTCGTCACTACCTCAGTGGGTAACTTGCGTGCTGCTGCCTTCCTTGGATGTCTGGCCGTTTCTCAGGCTCCCTCTCCGGGAATCGAACCGTGATTCCTCGAGCCCCACGCGGGCTGAGATCGTTCCGACAAGCATATGACTTTTTTCAAAGTAAACGCTTCGTATTGTTATTTTTCGTCACTACCTCAGTGGGTAACTTGCGTGCTGCTGCCCTTCCTTGGATGTCTGGCCGTTTCTCAGGCTCCCTCTCCGGGAATCGAACCGTGATTCCTCGAGCCCACGCGGGCTGAGATCGTTCCGACAAGCATATGACTTTTTTCAAAGTAACGCTTCGTATTGTTATTTTTTCGTCACTACCTCAGTGGGTAACTGCGTGCTGCTGCCTTCCTTGGATGTCTGGCCGTTTCTCAGGCTCCCTCTCCGGGAATCGAACCGTGATTCCTCGAGCCACGCGGGCTGAGATCGTTCGACAAGCATATGACTTTTTTCAAAGTAAACGCTTCGTATTGTTATTTTTCGTCACTACCTCAGTGGGTAACTTGCGTGCTGCTGCCTTCCTTGGATGTCTGGCCGTTTCTCAGGCTCCCTCTCCGGGAATCGAACCCTGATTCCCCGTTACCCGTGGTCACCATGGTAGGCACAGAAAGTACCATCGAAAGTTGATAGGGCAGACATTCGAATGAGACGTCGCCGCCAACGGGGGCCAGCGATCGGCTCGAGGTTATCCAGAGTCACCAAAGCTGCCGTGGCGCCCCGGAGGGCAACCACGCATGGGTTTTGGATCTGATAAATGCACGCATCCCCGGAGGTCAGCGCTCGTTTGCATGTATTAGCTCTAGAATTGCCACAGTTATCCAAGTAACGTTAGAGCGATCAAAGGAACCATTAACTGATTTAATGAGCCATTCTCAGTTTCACTGTACCGGCCGTGTGTACTTAGACTTGCATGGCTAATCTTTGAGCAAGCATATGCTACTGACAGGATCAACCAGGTAGCCCTCGTCACCGGCCGAGGCGGACGCCCGCCGTCGGCCAGTGTGGCTGGGGGGTGGCCAGCTCCCTCCGAGTCCCGGGCGGGGGAGGCACGGAGCGGAGCGAAGCGCATGGGGGCCAATCGGCATTCGCTACGGACGAGGAAGGGTTTGAGAAACCTGTTCAGCGGAGGCACGCTGCGACACTGCGCCTGTCTCCCGCTGGAATGGGAGACTGCGACAGGGCGGCGAGCTCCGTGGCAGGACTGCTGGGTCAGACGGGTCGTCTCGGTCTCGCTTCAATGGGCCATTGCTCCTCCCGGGCCTAGAGGCGAACCCGCGGTCCGGAGGAACCGCCCACCAGAACACCGGCACGAGGCCCGGCCGGCGGGGGCCCTCCGATGGCGGGTCACGTATGCCATCGGTCTGCACGGACAAACAGGTGTGTCCCTCTCTTTTTTCGTCAAAGTGTAGCTCACTCGGAGCGGAGCCTCCGCTGCCATGAGCAAAAGTGCCAAAAAACGGCTGAAAATAAAGACTCTTTTTCGGGCAAACTGGTTTTTATTCATCGGGGGGGCGGTCCGGAGGGGGTCTGCGGGTCCAGTTCATGCCCGACCTAGCTCACTTGCAATGCACCTCACCACAGCGAGAAGTTACTCTTCTCCAAAAAGACGTCAAAAATGACTCGGTTCTTTTTCCAAAAGTGCTTTTATTCATCCGTGGGACCGTCCGGAGGGGGCCTGTGGGTCAGATTGGTGGTCCCAAAAATGATCAGAGGAAACGCACCTCGCTCCGCAGGACGCTCGCTGCGTGCTCCAAAAAGTGCCAAAACGGCTGAAAATGAAGACTCTTTTTCGGGCAAACTGGTTGTTATTCATCGGGGGGGCGGTCCGGAGGGGGTCTGCGGGTCCAGTTCATGCCCGACCT
>JBAMJR010000614.1:142500-170000 GCA_038501785.1 Myoxocephalus aenaeus | reverse complement strand
TGCAACCAGCAGAGCGCTCTTAAAGGGACAGTGCTAGTCTGTGAGCGTCTCCTCCGTCAGCTACTGAGTGTTGTTGTTGTTGTTGTGACACTTTAGTGGATCTGAACTCCTTAAAACAACAAAGTCACACAACAACACTCACTCACTGGCAGAAGGAGTTGAAGTGTTGAGTGCAAGCTGAACCACTGAAAGGAGTTGAAGCGTGTCTGACCTGAGGGCCATCAGAGCTCCAGCCGCCTCCCTGCGGATGTTCGGGGAGCGATGGGAGAGTTTGCGTCCCAGCAGCGAGACGCCGTCAGAGGCCAGAGCCGGCAGAGCGTCCAGCCTGGAGCAGGAGCTGATGGTGGAGAGGAGCAGCACCTCCTCCTGCTCCTTATGCTCCTCCTCCTGCTCCTTATGCTCCTCCTCCTGCTCCTTATGCTCCTCCTCCTGCTCCTTATGCTCCTCCTCCTGCTCCTTATGCTCCTCCTCCTCTGCTCCTCTTCCTCCTCTTCCTCCTCCTCTCTGAGCTTCAGCATCAGTTTAGGAACCAGACTCAGCAGAGCGTCGGCACCTGCAGGGTTTAGCTCATGTGATCAAACTGTGACGAGCTTTATTGATCAGTGATCACAGTATTGATCAGTGATCACAGTATTGATCTGTGATCACAGTATTGATCTGTGATCACAGTATTGATCAGTGATCACAGTATTGATCTGTGATCACAGTATTGATCTGTGATCAGAGGAGAAGAACCTGTATTGATCCCCAGAGAGGAAATGCTGAGAAATAAATATGAAATATCACAATAGGAGGAAAGTACAACTAGTACTTTGTTCCTCGGTCAGGAAACATGTTTTATAAAATATATTATATTTCTTTCTTTGATATTATAAATATATATATATTTATAATCAAAGACATTCAGCTGAAAACTAATTTTAAAGGAAACCTGTTCATATGTTCAGTGGAATAATATGAATATGACGCTTCAGATGAAGCGACGCCTCCTTTGCTAGAACATCTATAACTTCCCAGCATGCAGTGGGAGCGGCTCACCCGCGGGCAGCAGGGCGAGGCGGCTCAGCACGCCCAGGACGCTCCTCCTGCAGGAGGACGAGGAGTCCAGCAGCTGAGCCAGAGCAGGCAGGAGGGAGGAGGCCAGCAGGGCCTCTCTGCAGGAGCAACAGGGCTGTTAGACCGCCACCTGCTGGAGAGCCAGGGACCACAAGGACCACAAGGACCACAAACAGGACCACAAACAGGACTACAAGGACCACAAACAGGACTACAAGGACCACAAGGACCACAAACAGGACCACAAGGACCACAAACAGGACTACAAGGACCACAAACAGGACCACAAGGACCACAAACAGGACTACAAGGACCACAAGGACCACAAACAGGACTACAAGGACCACAAACAGGACTACAAGGACCACAAACAGGACTACAAACAGGACTACAAGGACCACAAACAGGACTACAAACAGGACGACAAACAGGACCACAAGGACCACAAGGACCACAAACAGGACCACAAACAGGACTACAAGGACCACAAACAGGACCACAAACAGGACTACAAGGACCACAAACAGGACTACAAACAGGACGACAAACAGGACCACAAGGACCACAAGGACCACAAGGACCACAAACAGGACCACAAACAGGACTACAAGGACCACAAACAGGACCACAAACAGGACTACAAGGACCACAAACAGGACTACAAACAGGACGACAAACAGGACCACAAGGACCACAAACAGGACCACAAACAGGACCACAAACAGGACTACAAGGACCACAAACAGGACCACAAACAGGACTACAAGGACCACAAACAGGACCACAAACAGGACTACAAGGACCACAAACAGGACTACAAACAGGACGACAAACAGGACTACAAGGACCACAAACAGGACCACAAACAGGACCACAAACAGGACTACAAGGACCACAAACAGGACCACAAACAGGACCACAAGGACCACAAACAGGACTACAAACAGGACCACAAACAGGACCACAAACAGGACCACAAACAGGACTACAAGGACCACAAACAGGACTACAAACAGGACGACAAACAGGACCACAAGGACCACAAGGACCACAAGGACCACAAACAGGACCACAAACAGGACTACAAGGACCACAAACAGGACCACAAACAGGACCACAAACAGGACTACAAGGACCACAAACAGGACTACAAACAGGACGACAAACAGGACCACAAGGACCACAAACAGGACCACAAGGACCACAAGGACTACAAACAGGACTACAAACAGGACGACAAACAGGACGACAAACAGGACGACAAACAGGACCACAAGGACTACAAGGACCACAAACAGGACCACAAGGACTACAAGGACCACAAACAGGACTACAAGGACCACAAACAGGACTACAAACAGGACGACAAACAGGACCACAAGGACCACAAGGACCACAAACAGGACCACAAACAGGACCACAAACAGGACCACAAGGACCACAAACAGGACCACAAGGACCACAAGGACCACAAACAGGACTACAAACAGGACCACAAACAGGACCACAAACAGGACCACAAACAGGACCACAAGGACCACAAACAGGACCACAAGGACCACAAGGACCACAAACAGGACTACAAACAGGACGACAAACAGGACCACAAGGACCACAAACAGGACCACAAGGACCACAAGGACCACAAACAGGACTACAAACAGGACTACAAGGACCACAAACAGGACTACAAACAGGACTACAAGGACCACAAACAGGACCACAAGGACCACAAACAGGACCACAAGGACCACAAGGACCACAAACAGGACCACAAGGACCACAAACAGGACTACAAGGACGACAAACAGGACCACAAACAGGACTACAAACAGGACGACAAACAGGACCACAAGGACCACAAACAGGACCACAAGGACCACAAGGACCACAAACAGGACTACAAACAGGACTACAAGGACCACAAACAGGACTACAAACAGGACTACAAGGACCACAAACAGGACCACAAGGACCACTAGGACCACAAACAGGACTACAAGGACCACTAGGACCACAAACAGGACCACAAGGACCACAAACAGGACCACAAGGACCACAAACAGGACTACAAGGACGACAAACAGGACTACAAGGATCACAAACAGGACTACAAGGACGACAAACAGGACTACAAGGATCACAAAGACCACAAACAGGACCACAAGGACCACAAACAGGACCACAAGGACCACTAGGACCACAAACAGGACCACAAGGACCACAAACAGGACCACAAGGACCACAAACAGGACTACAAGGACGACAAACAGGACTACAAGGATCACAAACAGGACTACAAGGACGACAAACAGGACTACAAGGACGACAAACAGGACTACAAGGACCACAAACAGGACCACAAGGACCACAAACAGGACTACAAGGACGACAAACAGGACTACAAGGACCACAAAGACCACAAACAGGACTACAAGGACGACAAACAGGACTACAAGGACCACAAACAGGACTACAAGGACCACAAACAGGACTACAAGGACGACAAGGACCAGAAGGACTACAAACAGGACCACAAGGACTACAAACAGGACTACAAGGACGACAAACAGGACTACAAGGATCACAAACAGGACTACAAGGACGACAAACAGGACTACAAGGACGACAAACAGGACTACAAGGACCACAAACAGGACCACAAGGACCACAAACAGGACTACAAGGACGACAAACAGGACTACAAGGACCACAAACAGGACTACAAGGACCACAAACAGGACCACAAGGACCACAAACAGGACCACAAGGACGACAAACAGGACTACAAGGACGACAAACAGGACTACAAGGACCACAAACAGGACCACAAGGACCACAAACAGGACTACAAGGACGACAAACAGGACTACAAGGACCACAAGGACCACAAACAGGACTACAAGGACCACAAACAGGACTACAAGGACTACAAACAGGACCACAAGGACTACAAACGTGTCTGTCTACCTGCCGATACTGTGGGAGGTCAGCAGGTAAAGCAGCTCGCAGGTTTTTGTTCTGACTGAAGAATCTTCATCTTTAAACAAAACTTTCAGCTGCTCCAGAAAACCTGCAGAAGAAGAAGGAGGAGAAGAAGGAGAAGAAGAAGAAGAAGGAGGAGAAGAAGAAGAAGGAGGAGAAGAAGGAGAAGAAGAAGAAGAAGAAGGAGAAGAAGAGGAAGAAGAGGAAGAAGAAGAAGAAGGAGGAGAAGAAGGAGAAGAAGAAGAAGAAGAAGGAGAAGAAGAGGAAGAAGAGGAAGAAGAAGAAGGAGGAAGAAGAATAAGAAGGAGAAGAGGAAGGAGGAGAAGATGAAGGTATTTTTCATCCCATTGTAGAATACAGTAAATATTATTTTAAATATAATGTATTATAATAATAATGTATTATGTACCATTATATTAATAATTATATTATGTATTATTATAACTATAGTGTCTTATTATTATTATAATGTATATGTATTATTATATCAATACTTATATCATCATTATGTATTATTATAACTAATGCATCATCATTATGTATTATTATAACTAATGCATCATCATTATGTATTATTATAACTAATGCATCATCATTATGTATTATTATAACTCTACTGCATCATCATTATGTATTATTATAACTAATGCATCATCATTATGTATTATTATAACTCTACTGCATCATCATTATGTATTATTATAACTCTACTGCATCATCATTATGTATTATTATAACTCTACTGCATCATCATTATGTATTATTATAACTAATGCATCATCATTATGTATTATTATAACTCTACTGCATCATCATTATGTATTATTATAACTCTAGATGGAGCTTCACCCCCGGTGGCGGTCTGCTGGATCCGCTCCGGGTCGTGGATCAGGTCGCAGAGGGAGAGCAGCGCGCGCAGCCTGGAGCCCGCGTCCGGCTGCAGCAGCTCCTCGAACAGCTGCGGCACGGCCCGCCGGCCGAAGGCCACCGGGGCCCGGGTCGGGTCCACCGGGGCCCGGGTCGGGTCCAGAGGAGCCCGGGTCGGGTCCACCGGAGCCCGGGTCGGGTCCACCGGGGCCCGGGTCGGGTCCAGAGGGGCCCGGGTCGGGTCCACCGGAGCCCGGGTCGGGTCCACCGGGGCCCGGGTCGGGTCCAGAGGGGCCCGGGTCGGGTCCAGAGGGGCCCGGGTCGGGTCCACCGGGGCCCGGGTCGGGTCCACCGGGGCCCGGGTCGGGTCCAGAGGAGCCCGGTTCCGGTCCACCGGGGCCCGGGTCGGGTCCAGAGGGGCCCGGGTTCGCTCAGCCGCCATCCGCCCGGTTCAAGTGGAGAAATGCAGAAAAACACTACGGTCGCCTAGCAACCCTAAACCGGAAGCCGGGGAGAAGACGTCACTTCCGGATAAATGTCAACATTAGAAGCTGATTGAAAAAGGATCAAATGTTAAAACATCCAGAATGTCTCAAACTTATTTAAATAATAAAAGATCCTTAAAGAACATTAAATTGAAGAGAACATTATTTTACAATAGTATAAATCTAAATTAGTTTCATATTTAATATGGGAGACAAACCACAGAAAAAACGATTTAAGAAATATTATGAATTATAAAAGTGGAACTTCTCACAAACCGATAGAACAAAACCACAGAAACACATTTTTATTTATTAGTTACGTGTTTTTAACTCTTCAACATTTAATATTACGTTCATTTATTCTCATGAATATTATTTTAATATTTTCTCCTGTTAATGTCTAAAAGTTTAACTTCAAACATCCAGATCGGTTTAGTTTTAAACCGGTCCTGGTCCTGGTCCTGGTCCATGTCCCGGTTCTTGTCCTGGTCCTGGTCCTGGTCCTGGTCCATGTCCCGGTTCTTGTCCTGGTCCTGGTCCTGGTCCTGGTCCAGGTCCCGGTTCTTGTCCAGGTCCTGGTCCTGGTTCTTGTCCAGGTCCCGGTTCTTGTCCAGGTCCAGGTCCTGGTCCTGGCTCTTGTCCTGGTCCCGGTTCTTGTCCAGGTCCAGGTCCTGGTCCTGGCTCTTGTCCTGGTCCCGGTTCTTGTCCAGGTCCAGGTCCTGGTCCTGGCTCTTGTCCTGGTCCTGGCTCTTGTCCAGGTCCAGGTCCTGGCTCTTGTCCAGGTCCAGGTCCTGGTCCATCCTGTTTACTAGATAAAAAGCTGAGGCCGTGTGTCTTTGGAAACCTTTTATTGGTCTTGTTGTGGACATGAAGGTTCAGCCGTCTAAACAACAACAACAACAACAACAACAACAACCCTTCACAACAGAAACCGTCTGTTCAGATTCTAACCTCATATTGAAAATTAATCATAAAAAAAAGAAAAACAGGTCATTTCTTTGCGTCTACTTCTTCTTCTTCTTGCTCTTCTTCCCTCCTTCTCCCTGCTGGGAGCCGGACTCTCCTCCTCCGGTCTTCTGGGTCCTGGTCTTCAGCTTCGGGATCATCTCTGCTACGTAGACCATCACGTCTTTACCTGAAGAACAAGACCACATGGCGTCCGCCTGTCAATCACCCAGTAGGCCCGCCCTAAAGCATCACCTGTCAATCACCCAGTAGCCCCACCCTAAAGCATCCCCTGCTTTATGGTCCGTTTCTGCTTTAACACATGAAGCATATACTTCTATACAACCAGAGGAGTCACCCCCTGGTGGTCAGGAGAGAGAATGCAGCTTTAACACATGAAGCATAGACTTCTATACAACCAGAGACTGGAGGACTTACGGGACGTAAACTTGTCCAGACAGAAGCTTCCGTCTTCCTGCTTCACCTGAACTCTGACTCGACCTCTGAACTGGACGTCTCTGTTCCACTCTCTGGGGTGCATTTTGTTCTGGAAAAGACACATTTTATATATGAATAGACATGTTGTTGTTGTTTCCTCCTCCTCCTTCTCCTTCTTCCTCTTCCTCCTCCTCCTCCTCCTCCTCCTCCTCCTCCTCCTCCTCCTCCTCCTCCTCCTCCTCTCACCTCCAGGTAGACGTTCATCCCGGCGGCCGTCAGCACGTCTCTGATCTCGGCACATGACGGGTTCTCCACCGCCTGCAGACACACGACAGCGTCTCAATGTCACGCGACTACGACTCTACCGGGACGTCTGGGGCATCGAAATGAACGCACCTCATTTCAACCATGACCAGAGCCACCGAACCTTTCACAATAAAAGCCCAGAGCGTAAACACTAACTGTTTATCAGAGGAAAAGGAGTGAAAATCAAACATTTAAAAGTGGAGGAACCTTCTCTGTCGGGATCCTGCGTCCTTCAGCCAGAGTCTTCTTACTGTTGATGTAGATCGGATAGACGCAGATGAACCTGGAACACACACACACACACACACACACACACACACACACACACACACACACACAGTCTCCTGGTTAAATAAATGTATATCTAATATATACATGTTCTGATAATCAATGAGTCTTTATCTTCATCGTCTCCTGAGAAAATAAATATTTTAACAGTTTCAAGAGGAATTTAAATATCTTTCACATTTGATTGAAGCTCTGAAAAAAGATCTTGTCAATATAAAGTTACAGAATAATTGATGGACATCATGGCATTATTGATCCGTACTAGTCAGCTATAGAAATATACATCAATATTAATGAAGAAATGTATATTTTTGCGTATATATTTGTTAGAGAGGAGATCAATATCGCCGTGATGTGATCTAAAAAGGGTTAATTTGTTTTATTTCATCTCCAAAATTAAGTTAATTGTTTTTAGGAATTGTTAGGGACACTTTTTTTTATGAGAAATTAATGAATCAAATAACTGGAAACAATAATACAGATTATGACATAACAATAATCCTAGTAGATAACTTGCTCTGAATGAATCCTTTGATAAACTCTTCATATAATCACATTTCTATCACGTGAAGTCAGATGAATAAAACACAATAACACGAAGCTGACGAGGAGCTAAACACACGTCATGCTAAGGACCAGCAGACTCTTCAACAGGAGCGGTTTCTTCACCAGACTTTGTGAAACGGGTCTTTGTGTCTTTATGTTACACGTGGAGTATGTTAGGGGTAAACGGGATTATTCAGCTCAACAGTTAACTCTGTTTACGACAGTTAAACTCTCTAACGTCACTCCCACAATCCTTCACTCCCAACCATAAACCCCCCAAAAAGTCAGTTTTTATTTGGATGAAAAACTAAAATCCAAATTAAATGCATGCCGAATTAAAGAGCGACCCTTTAGGATCGCCGTGTTTGCGACAGAAACGATAAACAAGCGAGACTAGTTTGCAGTAATAAGAGTTACACTTAAAATGCGCAAATGTTCTACACGGGTTTGTCAACTCGTTAGCTTAGCTTAGTTTAGCTTAGCGGGGCTAACAGGAGAGCTAGCGCCAGAACTCGCCTCTCTTTGTCGGCGTGGTTCTGGGTCAGATGAGCCATGTTCGGTCCGGTCGAGTCTCAGCCGGATAAAACGACAAACGACACGGTTTCACTGCCGTAAACACGCCGCCATAGAACCCCTGCACATGCGCAGTGACCGGCTGTGGGGTGGTCTTCTTCTTCTTCTTCTTCTTCTTCATTGTTGGACTATAAACCAACGTTTGAGGTTCATACCGCCCCCTACTGTACCGGAGTGTAACATCACGACAGTAAACTCTTAAATAAATTAAACCTTTTACTTGTTCACTTTCAGGTAATAAGACGAACCAGAGCCGAACTACACTTTGCACTATTGCTTTGTTAGTTCATTTCATTTATTAGTATTCTATTCTACTTTTTGTTTATATTGTGCATTTTTCTTATTATTCTACTCAGGGGAAACAACAGAAGAAGAAAAAAAGAGACCTTCTTCCCGCTTCCGGTCTGGATAAACTCTGCTCATTGGTCATTCGGTGTTGAGCCCGCCTACTGTACTTGTACTTCCCCCGATTGGACGACTGCGTAATCGCGTCACCACAGCGTCCTCTCTGATTGGCTGGAAACGTTTTGGCGGCGCCAGAAGCTTCGGGTTCGAACACACGACAACTAGGTTACTGGCGTTCGTGTCGCAGCTTCACCGCCGAAAACACCGAGTCGTGTCTGCTGCTGGAGCCGGAGAGGAGCTCCCTTTGTCGGCATGGATGTCCTCCAACGTCACGGCGATGTGGAGGAGATTTCAAAGAAACTGGACGAGTAAGTAACGCTAACAGTTAGCATCGGTTAGCCACATTTATGCTAACGCTTCATGTGTTCTAACACAATGTAAAACGTCATCATATAAAGTATGTGTATATATATATGCTGATACTTTAGCTACATGAAGCTGATACTTGTGTACTTTTACTGGCGTAGTATTCTGAGTGAAGGACTTGTAGTATTTGTACATTGTGGGGTTGATCACAGTGTGTGTGGGTGTTTCTGACCCTGAGCTTGTCTCCTCAGGTGTTTATCTGTGGACGCAGACGAGGTGGAAACCTACCGCAGGTACGTCATCATGCATTTAAATATTACATATAATACTGTAGTGTATTCGAGTTCTGTGTACTTTGTGTTTCACATCACAGGGCTCACAGTGGGTCAGCAGGCGTTTATTAGCCGAGTATGATGTTTTTATAAAACCAGTAAAAACACGTTGAGACTCTTTGATAAAAGAGATCTTCCTTTAGTTTACCGCTCAGCTGTTGCTTTGTTGACCCCAAAAAAACAACCTGTTTTGCACTGACTATCTTTTCAAGATAATAACGATAAGGTTCAACCTGTGAAACAGATGAGATGTGTGAGCATCAGGTTGTATCAGTGAGCTGCTCTCCTCCACACATCTTTATAAACGGGTTGTAGATTTGATTCGGCTCTCAGTTAATGCTCAACGTTGAGCTGAGATCTGTTTTAAGAGACGCAACAGCAGAAAGACCTCACGGAGGCTTTTAGCAAAACACCAAGAATCACCGTAACCTGATAACGTAACGTAAACATTTCCATGAAAGTACAGCATTTCTCCATGTATTTATTAATGACGTTTTATGTCCGTGTACTTTGTACTATGTAAAGTTCATGTGTCGTGTTCGTCCTGAAACACCAGGTAGTTCATCCTGTTCTCTAGTTTCATGTTGAAGAGTCCTTGATAAGACATGAAGCCCAGAGCTCCACAGCAGCTCACTGCTCCTCCATCACTGAGGATGGAACATGCAGAGAGTAATGACCCCACTGTGGCATTAATAAAGGATTATTAAACATGAAAAATAATCTGCATCTCCCCACAGTTTGAGAACAACTGGTCTAACACTGATTGGTTGTTTACAAAGTCACATGATCAGAGACTAGAGAAACATCATGATCTAATGGATACTGGAGGAGAACCTTTATTTACTCTGTCATCTTAAGATGTGCAAGTTATAGTGTGATGTCACGTATGTTAATATGACAAGAATTTTAACTTCTTTGTTCCGACTTGTTTACTTTTTAAAAGTTGATAAAGAGCAGATGCAATAGTTTTATTCTAAAATGCAGTTAGATAATTAAAATAAGGAGAGAACCCGGACCTTTTGAAGGTAGAAGGTTTTATTTTGTGTATACGTTGTTCACCAGATAAGAAGTCGTGGTCACAATGAACCAAACCAGTAAATATAAAATGTCTCTTCAACCCGCTGACGTCCCGTTTCTTCCTTCAGATTAATCCAAGATGGGAAAGACGTCGGCCGGCAAGGAGACATGAAGACGGCGCTGAAGTTCTTCAGACTGGCCTTCGACATCCGGCAGAGCGAGAAACTGGAGAGCAGGATCAAGAGGATCGAGGAGCATCTCGCTGAGGAGGAGGAGGAGGAGGACGAGGAGGAGGAGGAAGACGACGACTTCGTCAACGTCAACGGCAGCGGCTTGATGCTCTTTAAAGACTTGTACGACAAGCTGTACGGCTACCAGCGAGAGGGCGTGGCCTTCCTGTACGGTCTCCACCGAGACCGCCGTAAAGGAGGCATCCTGGCGGACGACATGGGCCTCGGCAAGACCATCCAGGTCATCTCCTTCCTGTCCGGCATGTACGACGCCGAGCTGGCGAAGCACACGCTGCTGGTCATGCCGACCTCGCTCATCACCAACTGGACCAAGGAGTTCGCCAAGTGGACGCCCGGCATGCGGGTCAAGGAATTCCACGGCACCGTCAAGGAGAGGACCCGGAAGCTGGAGAAGGTCCAGCGCAGGAGCGGCGTGGTCCTGACCACGTACACCATGATCATGAACAACTGGCAGCAGCTGTCGTCGCACCGAGGCGGCGAGTTCACGTGGGACTACGTGATCCTGGACGAGGCGCACAAGATCAAAACCGCGTCCACCAAAACGGCCAAGAGCGTCTACGCCATACCGGCGAAGAACCGGGTTCTCCTCACGGGAACGCCGGTCCAGAACAACCTGAAGGAGATGTGGGCGCTGTTCGATTTCGCGTGCCAGGGCACCCTCCTGGGGACGGCCAAGACCTTCAAGACGGAGTACGAGAACCCCATCACCCGGGCCAGGGAGAAGGACGCCACCCCGGGGGAGAAGGCTCTCGGGTCCCGGATGTCCGAGAACCTCGTCGCCACGATAAAGCCGCACTTCCTGCGCAGAACCAAGGCGGAAGTCAACAAAACGAACGTCGCACAACAGGAAGAGGAAGCCCCGAAAGACTCCGGAGCCGTCATGCCGACGCTGAAGAGGAAGAACGACCTGATCATCTGGACGTACCTGAGCGCCGTGCAGGAGGACATCTACCGGCAGTTCATCTCTCTGGACCACATCAAGGAGCTGCTCATGACCACCAGGTCGCCTCTGGCCGAACTCACCATCATGAAGAAGCTGTGCGATCACCCCAGGCTGTTCCCCGCCTCCGCCATCGCCAAGCTGGGCCTCGGCGACGACCGCGACGAAGACCAGCCGGGCGCCGCGGGGAGCATCGCCGACGTGCCCGACGACACCTTGATAGCCGAGTCCGGGAAGCTGGTCTTTCTGTTCGCCCTTCTGGAGCGGCTCCGGGACGAAGGCCACCGCACGCTGGTGTTCGCTCGCTACCGGAAGGTGCTGGACATCATCCAGCGCATCCTGGGGAACCGAGGCTTCAAGGTGATGCGGCTGGACGGCACGGTGAGCCAGCTGGCGGAGCGAGAGCGGCTCATCACCCGGTTCCAGACGGACCCGAGCTACTCCGTCTTCCTCCTCACCACGCAGGTGGGCGGCGTCGGCATCACGCTGACGGCGGCCGACCGAGTCGTGATCTACGACCCCAGCTGGAACCCGGCGACGGACGCCCAGGCGGTGGACCGGGCGTACCGGATCGGCCAGACCGACAACGTGGTCATCTACCGGCTGATCACCTGCGGCACGGTGGAGGAGAAGATCTACCGGCGGCAGGTCTTCAAGGACTCCCTCATCCGGCAGAGCACCGGCGACAAGAAGAACCCGTTCCGCTACTTCAGCAAGCAGGAGCTGAAGGAGCTCTTCATCCTGGAGGACCCGCGGTCTTCGTCCACGCAGCTGCAGCTGCAGGCGCTGCACTCCAGACACCGGCGGACGGACCCCGAGCTGGACGAGCACATCGCCCGCCTCCACGCCATGGAGATGTTCGGCATCACCGACCACGACCTCATGTTCTCCCTCGACGTCGACCAGGACGAGGCGCCGGAGGACCAGGAGGCGCAGCACTACATCGAGGGCCGGGTCCAGAAGGCCCAGGAGCTGGTGAAGGCCGAGTCGGAGCTGCAGATGCAGCTGGCGGAGAGCATGGCGTCCGGCACGGAACCGGCCTGGCTCCGGCAACCGGAGTCCGACAACAACAACAGGGAGCGGACTCGCAAGAAAACCAATCCGAGACCCAGTCCTTCCGTCCCGCGGCACGACTTCGACGGGTCGCCGGCGCCGGCGGTGGTGGAGCTGGACGCGTCTGGTTCTGACCAGGAGGTCCAACAGGCCGGCGGCCCGGTTATCGATCTCACCGCGGACGACAGCGGCGCGTCGGAAGATCAAGCCGTCGTCCTGGAAGGAAGCCGAGACGAGCTGCCGTCCGTCAAACGGGAGCGGAGCGTCGTGGAGGCGATCGAGGATTCTTTGGAGGCGTCGGAGGCCGGCGACGCGGCGGAGGCCTCCGCTCAAGACCCGGTGGACGCGTCCGAGGCGTCGGGAGACGGCAGCCCGGCGTTGGTCGCAGCCTTCGCCCCGCCGCTGAACAGACGGCTCTCCGTCCTGAAGCCGGACGCGTCGGCGTCGTCGGGACTCGAGTCCTTCGGGGGGAACTTCAATCTGCAGCTCGAGGAGAGCGACTTGTTCTCGGACCGCGAGGCGGCGAAGACCGAGGAAGAGGAAGAGGAGGAAGAGGAGGAGAGGAAGCTGCTCCTCCAGCTGCAGACGGAGGGCAGCTTCGACGTCTACAAGTCTCTCAACGAGAGTCGACACAAACTCGGCCACGCCTCCGATCCGGACCGGTCCGGAGACGGCTCCGTCGTGGCCACCAAGAAGAAAAGGGCATTGGTGATCTACGACAGTGACGAGGAGGAGGAGGAGGAGGAGGAAGAGGAGGAGGAGGAGGGTCAACTCAACAACTCCTTCCAGGTTCTTGGAGCTTCCACGCCGAAATCCGCCCCCGCCCCTCTCCGGTCAAGAAGGAGCGTTGGAGGAAGAGGAAACACCTCCGTGGCTTCACGTCGCTCCTTCATCATGTCCATGATGGAAGACATCGACGCCCAACCGGCGGAGGAGGAGGAGGAAGAGGAAGTTTCAGGGAAGCACTCTGACGAAGAGGAAATCATTGGTTCAACTCGTGATGAGCTTCAGCTGGAGGAGACAGCGGGAGAGACATTAAACACAGAGGAGGAAGGGGAGGAGTCCAGAAGCATGGAGGAGTCTGGACAGGAAGGGGAGGAGTCTGGACAGGAAGGGGAGGAGTCCAGCAACATGGATGAGACTGGACAGGAAGAGGAGGAGTCTGAACAGGAAGGGGAGGAGTCAAGCGCGCCTGAGCTTGCCTCCGACGAGAAGATGGATCAGTGCACCGCTGCCGCTGGAGTGAAGATGAAGGGCATCGACCCGTCAGAGGAAGAGGAGGAGGAGGAAGAGGAGGAGGAGAGCTTCCTCTCGCTTGTCAGAAGAGGGAAGGAGAGGAAGAGCGAAGGGAAGCTGGACGAGGCCTTGAGCTTCTTCCTGCGCGCCATCGACCTGAAGCCCGGAGACCCTGAGGTCCAGCTCATGACCATCCAGCTGTACCGGCAGCAGAGACGCTGACGCCTTGTTGTTGTTGTTGTTGTTTCCACTCATCGTTGTGGTGAAACAGCTCCATTATTTATACAAAATAAAGTGTTTTTACCTGTACTTATTGTACTTTAAATAAATACAATTTCCAGTCAAACGTTTTTTTTTCATTTATTTATATTTATGTCTTTGGGTCAAAACAAATTAAAATGATTTACTTTAAAAGTCGAGTTGATTTTAAGTACTTTTATTTTTTTTAATCTTTTTTTAATTAATTTTTTTAATCTTTTTCAGATCGATTTTTTTCATTTAATTTTGATCGTCAAAATAAGTTTTTATTCACTTTTGGTTGCAGAAGATTTTCTAAATTTGCGTGTTTATTTCTGGAAAACATTTTATTTAAGTCTCAATGGGTTTTTTATTTTTTAAAGAGGATTTTTTTTTTGCAAACTGTTTTGCAACTCACTGAATTAGTTTTATTATAAATAATATTTGTAATACCTGTTGAAAGATCAGCTGTACTTTTACATCCGCTGTATATTTATGAAGTCATCATTATTCCTGCAGATAAAAATAATTTAATGATCAATTCATCTGCAGGTTGTTTAGTTTTTTTAAATATCAGAAAATAAATCGAATGAATGTTAAACAAGTCTTATGTAAAGATGTATACCTTTTTAAAGTCATCACGTTGTCAAAAAGTTAATAATCTAATTTATTAATCAGTAGAAAATTAAAAAGTTATGAATTATTTTTTTAAACGGCTGCTTATTGAAAATGTAATTTATAGAAATATTGTTCCTGTTATCAGTCATTTTAATTAATTAAATAGAGGATATGTTATCAATAACCAATCAATAAAAAGGATTATTGGTATAGCGTTGTATTTTAAATATTAGTTTGAGTCTTATTAGATTTGAGGGGAAACTTTAATCAGAAACTCATTTTTAAAGAAGTTCGTTTTCAGCCAATCAGCGATCAGTGTTACTTCTCTTTCATTGGCTGAGGGCTGAGAAAGCCTCATGGGTGCGTTTGAACAATGTCTCGGGACGTCCCGGTGGATTTCCGGTGAAGGTCGAACTTCCTCCTGATCAACACTGAAGAGGGGCGCTCGGTTTGCTCCTCTGTACAACTCGCTGTAAAGGGCGCATGCGCAGTCGGAGCTTTTTCTTTTCTTCTCCCAGCTGGAGATTATTTTTGTGACGTGTGCAGAAAATAACGGCCGGATGACTTCTGGCTTCACCGGGGTAACTTCAAAATAAAAGCTCTGTAGTTTGACGGTACGCACTATTATTATTACATTAATGCTGTTGTACTGTTATTTATGTTCATTCGTGGAAGATTATGGAGGACCGTAAATGACTTAATTATAAATAAATAAATGCAGGAATAAATACAGGAATAAATAAATAAATGCTTAAATAAATGTATACATAAATAAATAAATACAGGAATAAATAAATAAATGCTTAAATAAATGTATAAATAAATAAATAAATACAGGAATATATAAATATAAGTTATACCTAAACAGGACATCATTAAATAAATCTATTTCTACATTTCTGTATTTCTTCATTTATTTATTTCTGTATTTCTGTGTCCTTGTATGCAAATGAGCTGGGCGGTCTGAACCTCATTGTTAAACAGGATTGGTCAGTAGGGGAGCCAGACAGAAGCAACAGATCCCTTCACATGGCCCTGTAGTCAACAAGCTGTCTAGGCCAGGTGACCATATCATAACACCAGAAAGGAGGACATATGCAGTATTTTGTGAGGCTGTGAATAATTGCACAGGAGGGGTGCAGTTTGATTTTATTAAATATGAAGAGAGATGTGAGCCCTTTTTACTGTAATTGATCTCCTTGGAGCAGGCCTGGCCAACCAGCGGCTCCCGAGCCGCATGCGGCTCTTTGCCTGGTTTCATGCGGCTCTTACGTTCATATCCAAGTTTGTGTTTGTGTTATTTATTTATTTTTCTTTTTAAATCTTTTTATTGATTTTGCAAAAAATACGTCGACCCATTTACTGTTTGAAAGCCCCGCTAGTCACAGCTTCTCTGATGCACCTTGAAATATTTCGGCAAACTTCTCCTCAGACCTCAATGCTTATTGTGTGAATTACACCATCAGTAGCTTGTAGGCTGTGGTCCAGGCTTTCTTCTTGCAGAGCGTTTGATGAAGAGAAGCTCTCTCTCTCTCTCTCTCTCTCTCTCTCTCTTTCTCCATTAAACATGACAAACGTCAGTAAACAGCTGGACAAGGCTTTGAAATCACGGATTTCGTGAGTTTTTAGTTTGTTTATTTTTTAGGAAACGTCGGACCAGTTGCGACGTAATGTTTTCAGCGGCGTTAATGTTGTGGTTCATTTATCACCAAACAACGTCGGGGGATTGAAACACGTCATCACCTGTTTGTCTGACGCTGCGGGTCAGAGCAGAAGTAGCTGCACCAGTTTAGCGCTCAGCGCTGCATGAGCACTACGAGGAGGAGGAGGAGGAGGAGGTGGGGGGGGGGCTGTCGGGGCGAAATTCTCACAATAACTCAAGTAAATGCCCCGTCAGATATCAAACACATTTGGGGGGAATTGATGACAGAGAGAGTCATTTTTATTCTTAAATACTGATGAATGAAGAAAAACATTGGGCTCCAGCAGAAGGGGCACTTTTCTCATCCAGGGCAGAAGGGCAGGTTGAGCACCACTAGGGATCAGCGGATCATTTCTAAAAGTCCTGCCGGGATCAGGCTGCTCTCGGCGGGCAGCACAGCGCTGACGGCCCGGTGCTGCGGAGCTCACGGTCCCTCAGCAGGACCTCACTGGTCGCCGTATCTTTTTAAGTCGGCTGATTCTTGAATAACCGATCACAGATTTGATGCTTAAACAACTAACTTCTCTCCTGAAAACATCCTAAAAGTACATGTTGTGACTCAACAACAGTAGTATTCAGAGAACGTCAACGTTCAGTTGTGAGTTTCCTCATCAAGTACAGAGAAGAACGCGTATTGAGAAACGGCTGCTGGAGACATCTTAACGCTGATTGGCCAAGACTCATCAAAGATCTTCTATTATGAAGATCACGACCACTCCAACCTCAGAAACGCTGACCGGCCAGTTCATATATTTAGATTTCAAAACGGCGAATTTCGCCGTAAGGTGACAAGTTTGCAGGTCTGCAAAAAGGAGGACAAATACGCGTCCGGCTTGATGCTGCGCCGGACGCCGGACAGGGCATTGAAAATCAGGACTTCTGCTAACGGTTAGCTGAGCTTACCAACTTCAACAACATGTGAAGGCAGAAGTAGTAGAGCACAACATAGCAGGAGCATCACAGCCTGTGACCAATCATGCTTTAGACAGAGGTTAGGACCGCCCAGCTCATTTGCATACAATGACACAGAAATACAGAAATAAATAAATGAAGAAATACAGAAATGTAGAAATAGATTTATTTAATGATGTCCTGTTTAGGTATAACTTATATTTATATATTCCTGTATTTATTTATTTATTTATACATTTATTTAAGCATTTATTTATTTATTCCTGTATTTATTTATTTATACATTTATTTAAGCATTTATTTATTTATTCCTGTATTTATTCCTGCATTTATTTATTTATTTATTTATACTTAAGTCATTTTCAGTCCTCCATAGGAGATTAGAGTCTGTTTTATGAACAAGTGTTTATTAGTTTTCAGTTTTAGAAATAAGTTCCGTGCAATTAACAAAGAAGTGAAAAGGACAATAAATAAATAAATATATAACAAATACATCATTATTGGGAGCGGGGTTATTTATTAGCAAATACACAATATTACAGGCTGATAGACACAGATACTAAGAGTATCGTTTGTGTTAGAGGAATTATAAAGTAGTAATAACAAATACGGGTTTGAATTAAAATTAATGAATGAATAAAAACAACATAATTATCAAATTCATTGTAAAATTTTAAAATTGTGTTTTTAAGAAACCAAACAGAATATTTCCCCTCAACGATACAACGTTTTTAAAGATATGATCACTGATAAAGGTCTTGCTAAAACAAAGTAAAACAATGTAAACTGTTTCTGAATAATAATAAATGAACTTCACAGTTAACGCCGTGACTCTTATTTTTAAGGCTTGACCGGAAGCGGTCGGTGTTTCCGGTGGCTCGTTTCAGGTTCCAGCCCGACTTTACGAGGAGACAAATATTTGCTTCCCTCGGCGAGGACGGACTGTACCGGGCCGGGTCCAAGAGGACGCGTTCAGGCTCCCGCTCCGTGTCGGAACTCTCAGCCCAGCAGCGGACAGCGGCGGGAGACATCTTGGACCCGCTGCCCGCTAAACGGGAACATTTAGAGCCGAACTGGCCGCCGGGACAGGAATGGCTCGGCCGAGGAAGAAAAACTCTCCGGGGTGTTCAGAGGCTTGAGGGGGGCGGTGACAAGTACTTTATTACCACCAGAACCGGGCGGTGACAAGTACTTTATTACCACCAGAACCGGGCGGTGACAAGTACTTTATTACCACCAGAACCGGAAGTACAGCCGCACGAGGACAAACTGGGAGAGAGACGTTTAAAGAGAAGAAGAGGAAGAGGAAGAGAAGATGAAGAAGAAGGGAGGCAGACTGGAGCTGCTGGAGGTCTGCTGTCTGCTGCTGCTGACCGGAAACGCACTCTGCACAGGTGAGAGAGGAAGAGGAGGAGGAGGAAGAGGACGACAATGAGGAAGACAGTGAGAATGAGGAGGAGGACAGTGAGGATGAGGAGGAAGAGGATGAGGACAGTGAGGATGAGGACAGTGAGGATGAGGAGGAAGAGGATGAGGACAGTGAGGATGAGGAGGAAGAGGATGAGGACAGTGAGGATGAGGACAGTGAGGATGAGGAGGAAGAGGATGAGGACAGTGAGGATGAGGACAGTGAGGATGAGGAGGAAGAGGATGAGGACAGTGAGGATGAGGAGGAAGAGGATGAGGACAGTGAGGATGAGGAAGAGGACAGTGAGAATGAGGAAGAGGACAGTGAGGATGAGGAGGAAGAGGACAGTGAGGAAGAGGACAGTGAGGATGAGGAAGAGGACAGTGAGGATGAGGAGGGTGAGGATGAGGAGGAAGAGGACAGTGAGGAAGAGGACAGTGAGGAAGAGGACAGTGAGGAAGAGGACAGTGAGGATGAGGAAGAGGACAGTGAGGATGAGGAAGAGCACAGTGAGGATGAGGAGGAAGAGGACAGTGAGGAGGAGGACAGTGAGGATGAGGAAGAGGACAGTGAGGAAGAGGACAGTGAGGATGAGGAAGAGGACAGTGAGGAAGAGGACAGTGAGGAAGAGGACAGTGAGGAAGAGGACAGTGAGGAAGAGGAAGAGGACAGTGAGGAAGAGGACAGTGAGGAAGAGGACAGTGAGGAAGAGGAAGAGGACATTGAGGATGAGGACAGTGAGGATGAGGAAGAGGACAGTGAGGAAGAGGAAGAGGACAGTGAGGAAGAGGAAGAGGACAGTGAGGAGGAAGAAGAGGACAGTGAGGAGGAAGAGGACAGTGACGAAGAGGAAGAGGACAGTGAGGAGGAAGAGGACAGTGACGAAGAGGACAGTGAGGATGAGGACAGTGAGGAAGAGGAAGAGGACAGTGAGGAAGAGGAAGAGGACAGTGAGGAAGAGGAAGAGGACAGTGAGGAAGAGGAAGAGGACAGTGAGGAAGAGGAAGAGGACAGTGAGGAAGAGGAAGAGGACAGTGAGGAGGAAGAAGAGGACAGTGAGGAGGAAGAGGACAGTGAGGATGAGGACAGTGAGGAAGAGGAAGAGGACAGTGACGAAGAGGAAGAGGACAGTGACGAAGAGGAAGAGGACAGTGACGAAGAGGACAGTGAGGATGAGGACAGTGAGGAAGAGGAAGAGGACAGTGAGGAGGAAGAGGACAGTGAGGAAGAGGAAGAGGACAGTGAGGAAGAGGAAGAGGACAGTGAGGAAGAGGACAGTGAGGAGGAAGAGGACAGTGAGGATGAGGACAGTGAGGAAGAGGAAGAGGACAGTGAGGAGGAAGAGGACAGTGACGAAGAGGACAGTGAGGATGAGGACAGTGAGGAAGAGGACAGAGAGGAAGAGGACAGTGAGGAAGAGGAAGAGGACAGTGAGGAAGAGGAAGAGGACAGTGACAAAGAGGACAGTGACGAAGAGGACAGTGAGGATGAGGACAGTGAGGATGAGGAAGAGGACAGTGAGGAGGATGAGGACAGTGACGAAGAGGAAGAGGACAGTGAGGAGGAAGAGGACAGTGACGAAGAGGACAGTGAGGATGAGGACAGTGAGGAAGAGGAAGAGGACAGTGAGGAAGAGGAAGAGGACAGTGAGGAGGAAGAGGACAGTGACGAAGAGGACAGTGAGGATGAGGACAGTGAGGAAGAGGAAGAGGACAGTGAGGAAGAGGAAGAGGACAGTGAGGAAGAGGAAGAGGACAGTGAGGAAGAGGAAGAGGACAGTGAGGAAGAGGAAGAGGACAGTGAGGAGGAAGAGGACAGTGACGAAGAGGACAGTGAGGATGAGGACAGTGAGGATGAGGAAGAGGACAGTGAGGAGGAGGAAGAGGACAGTGGACTATGGACGCTCTGACTTGATTTAAACTTCGATATCAATCAATATTTATTTCACAGATAGAAGAAGAACAAGTTAGAAAGCTCCTGTAGAGTGAGAGGAAACGCTTCAACAGCAAAGTCCCCCCCCCCCCCCCCCCCCCCCGTTACTGAGGGGCTGAACCACCGGGCGCTCTTGAACCACCGCTCTTTCCTGTGTCACTTCTCCTTCTCGACACCAGAGTCTTATCAGCCTCGCTTCTGTGCTCATCCACCGGATCACTAGATTATATTAAAGAGATCACATGTCCTCTTCACCCTGTAAAGAGATCACATGTCCTCTTCACCCTGTAAAGAGATCACATGTCCTCTTCACCCTGTAAAGAGATCACAGGTCCTCTTCACCCTGTAAAGAGATCACAGGTCCTCTTCACCCTGTAAAGAGATCACATGTCCTCTTCACCCTGTAAAGAGATCACAGGTCCTCTTCACCCTGTAAAGAGATCACATGTCCTCTTCACCCTGTAAAGAGATCACAGGTCCTCTTCTCCCTGTAAAGAGATCACAGGTCCTCTTCACCCTGTAAAGAGATCACATGTCCTCTTCACCCTGTAAAGAGATCACAGGTCCTCTTCACCCTGTAAAGAGATCACATGTCCTCTTCACCTTGTAAAGAGATCACATGTCCTCTTCACCCTGTAAAGAGATCACAGGTCCTCTTCACCCTGTAAAGAGATCACAGGTCCTCTTCACCCTGTAAAGAGATCACAGGTCCTCTTCACCCTGTAAAGAGATCACATGTCCTCTTCACCCTGTAAAGAGATCACATGTCCTCTTCACCCTGTAAAGAGATCACATGTCCTCTTCACCCTGTAAAGAGATCACAGGTCCTCTTCACCCTGTAAAGAGATCACATGTCCTCTTCACCCTGTAAAGAGATCACAGGTCCTCTTCACCCTGTAAAGAGATCACAGGTCCTCTTCACCCTGTAAAGAGATTACATGTCCTCTTCACCCTGTAAAGAGATCACAGGTCCTCTTCACCCTGTAAAGAGATCACATGTCCTCTTCACCCTGTAAAGAGATCACAGGTCCTCTTCACCCTGTAAAGAGATCACATGTCCTCTTCACCCTGTAAAGAGATCACATGTCCTCTTCACCCTGTAAAGAGATCACATGTCCTCTTCACCCTGTAAAGAGATCACATGTCCTCTTCACCCTGTAAAGAGATCACATGTCCTCTTCACCCTGTAAAGAGATCACAGGTCCTCTTCACCCTGTAAAGAGATCACATGTCCTCTTCACCCTGTAAAGAGATCACATGTCCTCTTCACCCTGTAAAGAGATCACATGTCCTCTTCACCCTGTAAAGAGATCACAAGTCCTCTTCACCCTGTAAAGAGATCACATGTCCTCTTCACCCTGTAAAGAGATCACAAGTCCTCTTCACCCTGTAAAGAGATCACAGGTCCCTGTGACAGCAGACCACACCTAAAAGTGTAGTGTGTGACCCCTGACCCCTGAGAGGATCCTGCAGGCAGGCTGATGAGGAAGAGGAGGACAGTGAGGAAGAGGAAGAGGACAGTGAGGAAGAGGAAGAAGAGGACAGTGAGGATGATGAGGAATCGGTGAACTTTTAGTTTAACAATAAAACTAAAAGTGTGTGTGTGTGTGTGTGTGTGTGTGTGTGTGTGTGTGTGTGTGTGTGTGTGTGTGTGTGTGTGTGTGTGTGTGAATGAATCTTGTGATATATTTACTGGAAACACTCTCTCTCTGTGTCACTCTCTGGTTCCTCTACCATGACTCACTTTTCCAGCCTGAACATGAAAAAAATGTCTTGAGGCGCAAAATATTTGTTCTCTCTTTGAGCTCAGAAACCTGTCTCACCTCCTGTCTCACCTCCTGTCTCACCTCCTGTCTCACCTCCTGTCTCACCTCCTGTCTCACCTCCTGTCTCACCTCAGACCTGTCTCACCTCCTGTCTCACCTCAGACCTGTCTCACCTCAGACCTGTCTCACCTCCTGTCTCACCTCAGACCTGTCTCACCTCCTGTCTCACCTCAGACCTGTCTCACCTCCTGTCTCACCTCCTGTCTCACCTCCTGTCTCACCTCCTGTCTCACCTCAGACCTGTCTCACCTCCTGTCTCACCTCCTGTCTCACCTCCTGTCTCACCTCAGACCTGTCTCACCTCCTGTCTCACCTCCTGTCTCACCTCCTGTCTCACCTCAGACCTGTCTCACCTCCTGTCTCACCTCCTGTCTCACCTCCTGTCTCACCTCCTGTCTCACCTCAGACCTGTCTCACCTCCTGTCTCACCTCCTGTCTCACCTCCTGTCTCACCTCCTGTCTCACCTCCTGTCTCACCTCCTGTCTCACCTCCTGTCTCACCTCAGACCTGTCTCAATAGAAACAATAGAACAGATAGAAACAGAAACAATAGAAGGTGTGTGCGTGCGTGCGTGCGTGCGTGCGTGCGCGCGTGCGTGTGTGCGTGCGCGCGTGTGTGTGCGTGCGCGCGTGCGTGTGTGCGTGCGCGCGTGTGTGTGCGTGCGCGCGTGTGTGTGTGTGCGTGCGTGTGTGTGCGTGCGCGCGTGCGTGCGCGTGCGTGCGTGCGTGCGTGCGTGCGTGCGTGCGTGCGTGTGTGTGTGAATGCTTCCTCACGGAGTCAGCGGGTCTCCGTGGTGACAGCTGTGTGTTTCCTCCTGCAGACTCCCAGCAGACAGAACACCTCTCCTCCTATCAGCTGACTGTCCCTCGGCCAATAGGAGGCCGGCTGAGGCGGGACGCGGACGGCAGACCCCCCAATCAGGTACTGAGCTGAAGCCCTGGTCTCTGAGCGACCTCTGACCTTTAGGAAACACACTCAGCAGAGAGACGGCTTCCTGTCTGCGTGACCTCGGCCTGCGCTGAGTCGGCAGCTCGTTATCTCTCCACCACCAGAACACTGAAACACAGGACATCCCATAATGATAACCAACCCCTCAGAGAGATACGTAATCTTATTATTGCATGAATACACGTCTCCAACAGAGGCTCCAAACGGATCAGTCATCAAAACTAAACCCACTTCCTCTAGTGTGTGTGTGTGTGTGTGTGTGTGTGTGTGTGTGTGTGTGTGTGTGTGTGTGTGTTTCTCTCCTGCTCTCTGGTGTGTTGTTATGCTCAAGCAGCATTTATAACCAGTTTATAAATGCGTAATAAACGTTTTTAACACACAGTAGTGTTGTTAGACGGTCAACATTTTAAAAGCTTCACATTTAGGAGAATCCTCTTCTTCTCTCTGAGAGTCAGAGGTTCAGATTGAAGCCGAAGAAGACGCTGCTTAGCGTAGCTTAGCACAAAGACTAGAAACGGATGGACACGGCTAGCTAGACACTAGCTAGACTCTAGCTAGTGTCTAGCTAGCCGTGTGTCTAGCTAGTGTCTAGCTAGCCGTGTGTCTAGCTAGACTCTAGCTAGACACTCGGCTAGCTAGACACTAGCTAGACACTAGCTAGTGTCTAGCTAGCCGTGTGTCTAGCTAGTGTCTAGCTAGCCGTGTGTCTAGCTAGACACACGGCTAGCTAGTGTCTAGCTAGTGTCTAGCTAGCCGTGTGTCTAGCTAGTGTCTAGCTAGCCGTGTGTCTAGCTAGTGTCTAGCTAGCCGTGTGTCTAGCTAGACACACGGCTAGCTAGTGTCTAGCTAGTGTCTAGCTAGCTGTGTGTCTAGCTAGTGTCTAGCTAGCCGTGTGTCTAGCTAGTGTCTAGCTAGCCGTGTGTCTAGCTAGTGTCTAGCTAGCCGTGTGTCTAGCTAGACACACGGCTAGCTAGTGTCTAGCTAGTGTCTAGCTAGCTGTGTGTCTAGCTAGTGTCTAGCTAGCCGTGTGTCTAGCTAGTGTCTAGCTAGCCGTGTGTCTAGCTAGTGTCTAGCTAGCCGTGTGTCTAGCTAGACACACGGCTAGCTAGTGTCTAGCTAGTGTCTAGCTAGCTGTGTGTCTAGCTAGTGTCTAGCTAGCCGTGTGTCTAGCTAGTGTCTAGCTAGCCGTGTGTCTAGCTAGTGTCGAGACTCCAGACTCAGTTGGCAGGAGTGAAAAGGAACTGAATTAGGTTGTAAGTTCTGTAAATTAAATTAAACACAAACAAAAGTTATTATGGTTAAATAAGAAAAATACAAATCAGTTTAAAAAGGTACGGTGGCTTTTAGGACATTTCAGCTGGTCGTCTCTGAAGCTGTGATGAATAAATATGTAAACTGTTTTAATGGTTTTATTGTGAAGCAACATTTCAAATAATATAATAAAATGTATTTTTTAAACAAACTGGTCATAAATCCCAGACCCTTAAAATATGAAATACATGTAAATACAACAAACAATATTCCACCATAACGTGAAAGATATTGACGTGAAAGGAGCTGATGAGTAAATGTCTGTTGGATCAGAGCAGATGTGACCTTTGACCCCCGCTGTGTGTAGTCCTGTCCTGATTCACCTTGCACACACACACACACACACACACACAGGCAAATATCTGCCAGGTGAGTCAGACTTGACTTTGGAGTTTAGTTTCAGTTCTTTGGACTTTTGCTGGCAGCTTCTCTCTGAAGCTTCAGAGAAGACTTCTATACAACCAGAGGAGTCTCCCCCTGGTGGTCAGGAGAGAGAATGCAGCTTTAACACATGAAGCATAGACTTCTATACAACCAGAAGAGTCGCCCCCTGGTGGTCAGGAGAGAGAATGCAGCTTTAACACATGAAGCATAGACTTCTATACAACCAGAGGAGTCGCCCCCTGGTGGTCAGGAGAGAGAATGCAGCTGTAACACATGAAGCATATACTTCTATACAACCAGAATCAGAACATTTTAAACCAACTTGTTTTCTGTCTTCAGGTCTCTTATGTCATCAGTGTGGATGGAAACGATCACGTCGTTCACTTGGAGAGAAATGAGTAAGTAGTGATATTACGATACAGTATCAGTGTACTGATGTACTGATGTACTAATGTACTAGTGTACTGATGTACTAATGTACTAGTGTACTAGTGTACTGATGTACTAATGTACTAGTATACTGATGTACTAATGGACTAGTGTACTGATGTACTGATGTACTAATGTACTAGTGTACTGATGTACTAATGTACTAGTGTACTGATGTACTGATGTACTGCTCTGAGGTCTGAATGTGTACTTTAATCTGCAGGATGTCCTTTGTCCCACAATCCTCCGTCACATGTTCTGAACTTGTCCCCGATGTTTATGACGCTCATGCTTTATGGTAAATGAATTAAGATAAAACTCAAGGTGACGGTATAACACTTCACCAAATCTTTGTAAAAGACAGAACGTGTTGTTTAATGAACCTGTCAGGTGATTATTGAACCGAAAGCCGTTGGTTCCTTGAATACAAACACAATAGTGTTTATATAAATTAATAAATGAATCTATTGTGGTTTTGTATCAAAACACAAAGAAAACATCACAGAACATGTTGTTTGTCCTGTAATGAATCTAATCTCTAGTCTGATGACATGCTTTATTTTGTAGGATCCAGTCTAGGCGGACAGGACGCTTTATTTTGTAGGATCCAGTCTAGGCGGACAGGAAACTTTATTTTGTAGGCTCCAGTCTAGGCGGACAGGACGCTTTATTTTGTAGGATCCAGTCTAGGCGGACAGGAAACTTTATTTTGTAGGATCCAGTCTAGGCGGACAGGGCGCTTTATTTTGTAGGATCCAGTCTAGGCGGACAGGAAGCTTTATTTTGTAGGATCCAGTCTAGGCGGACAGGAAGCTTTATTTTGTAGGGTCTAGGCGGACAGGACGCTTTATTTTGTAGGATCCAGTCTCGGCGGACAGGAAGCTTTATTTTGTAGGATCCAGTCTAGACGGATAGGACGCTTTATTTTGTAGGATCCAGTCTAGGCGGACAGGAAGCTTTATTTTGTAGGGTCTAGGTGGACAGGATGCTTTATTTTGTAGGATCCAGTCTAGGCGGACAGGACGCTTTATTTTGTAGGGTCTAGGCGGACAGGACGCTTTATTTTGTAGGATCCAGTCTCGGCGGACAGGAAGCTTTATTTTGTAGGATCCAGTCTAGACGGATAGGACGCTTTATTTTGTAGGATCCAGTCTAGGCGGACAGGAAGCTTTATTTTGTAGGGTCTAGGTGGACAGGATGCTTTATTTTGTAGGATCCAGTCTAGGCGGACAGGACGCTTTATTTTGTAGGGTCTAGGCGGACAGGACGCTTTATTTTGTAGGATCCAGTCTCCGCGCACAGGAAGCTTTATTTTGTAGGATCCAGTCCAGACGGATAGGACGCTTTATTTTGTAGGGTCTAGGCGGACAGGAAGCTTTATTTTGTAGGATCCAGTCTAGACGGATAGGACGCTTTATTTTGTAGGATCCAGTCTAGGCGGACGGGAAGCTTTATTTTGTAGGGTCTAGGCGGACAGGAAACTTTATTTTGTAGGGTCTAGGCGGACAGGAAGTGAGGCTAAAGTGACATGTTGTTGTTGTTGTTTTCAGACTGCTGCTTTCTGAAGACTTCACTGTGTTCACCTACAGTCAGAACGGATCACTCAACACATCCAGACCACCTGTACAGGTAACACACACACACACACACACACACACACACACACACACACACACACACAGGGTCTTTAACATAGTGTTGGTTTGCTCTCTCTCTGATATTTGATGACAGGTTATTGATTGACAGCCTCTGGACTTTATAAC